>CALNHX010000655.1:0-73017 GCA_940337035.1 Agriotes lineatus
TAGTGACTCCACGTTGTAACGCCTATTTAATGTTATAATTGACTTTTCCTATACTTTATTTTATTTTCAATCAATTCTCTTTTAAAATTGAAATTTAATTAACTGATTTTCCCTTTTATATTGTGTATTATCAAGATTGTTAAATTGCTAACTCTGGTGAAAACGTTTTACTCTTACTGAAACACAGGTAAGATTCGCTCATAATCTAGACTGCTTCTATTCCTGAAATTTGATTCTCTTATTTGATGACAATTTAGAAGTCTGTCACCTGTCACTTTGAATTATGCAAGTGCAAAATCAATTAGAAATATACTTTCCGGTTACATTTTCTTGTCACTCAACAAATATAAAATAGTAAGTACTTCCCACTTTAAAATTACCTCACATTACTCTTTCTATCTTTTTCTTTCAGTTTTTTTCTTTAAATACCTGTATTCTGTCACCCGTTTATGGACTCGATCCTCTGCTTTACCAAGCCAAAAACATCCAGCAATCTCACAAAGATCTCTCAAGGTCCAAACAAATCCCAGTACGAACTCCGCCAAAAACACCTGGATCCACAAAGACTTCCTGGCCAAAACACGGCAAGGCACCTGCCAACTTTCTCCAGTAGTACTTTTAGCAGCAAACACCATCCACGTCGTCCTACCAAAATTCTCAAACATCCGACGACTTAGTATCACGAACCTCGACCAGAAGCAAGTTATACGAAGTCACTTCAATGACAAGCTTGTCGAATTAGAACTCTTGTAGATGAAAATCTCCTATTCACCCCATAAAACGCTCACTCTGCTAACAATCTCAATCTAAACCACTTCCAGTAAAAACCATTCCTTGTTATCCAATTCATATCATGCAATGTAATTTGACAATAAATTCAGTTCAGCATACCCTTCCAGAAATTTGCTTTTGTAGATTTTAACTGTATTACTTAGGCGTTCTCACCAGATTCATTTATTTTAATCCTCTTTTTCTTCACATCTTTTAATCTTTTAACATTTTACTTTTATTTTCACCACGCCAATTTTTTTTCAATTTGCAACCTTTTTATACACCAAATATCTATTAAACTTTTATAAAAGGTTATTTTCATAATTTTAAACGCTTACAAATTGGACTACATATTTTTGTATCAAATTATTTTTACATACTGATAATTAAAAATATCTCCTTAGTGATTTAGTTTAGCATATATTTCTTAGTCCAACACACTATAAAACTTTATTTTATATATCTAACACACACTATGTTGAATGGTATTTCTCGAATAAGTATTTGCCATTAATTCCTCACTTCATCTCAGATAATAATTAAATTATGTTAGAATCCCACTGTTTCTTATGTAGCTTCATTCAATTGAATTTTAAATTCTATTTCCTTTCTTTACCAAATACATTTTAATAATTTTGACATCTTTTTCATTCTTAAATATTTGTAATTTTTAATACTGTATTCTTTTAACCTTATTGATCTGATTTTAAACCCTGTACTAACGACCATGACAATATATTAAGATTGTTTGCATGACCTTCCCTAATAAATATTGTGGGAATGGCAACGCCGCGGAAGACGGGTGTTGAGCCACCAAGACAGTTGGTGCGCGAGGGCAGTGCAACAATGACGTAGTATAAGATGGACGCTAGTAGTAAAGACGTATTTATGTGAATATTGTTTTCTTTTGTTATTTGCATTTTAAGTGTTCACTAAAGCTATTAAAGTTATTAAAGAATATTTGCTGAAGTGTGTGTTGTGTTCGTTTATCGCAACCCTACATCCAATCCTACAATTTTGGGGGCTCGGCCGCGATTTGGAAACGACGCCGTTTAGAACATTCTGGAAGCTGTCAAAGTGGTTGCCTAACCGATCGAGGATCAAGGGGCAGAGGGTCGAAGCTCCGTTTGGAAGTTAGTACAGCAGTGCCAATCAAGGGGTCCAACCTCAAAGACGTTGAAGGGGTAGCCTAACCAAGCGAGAGCCCAGGCGTTCAGCACACAAGACGGTCGCAGTGGTGCACGGTCTGTAGTATAAAAGGCGCTAACCAATAAAAATCGACGCTTTCGAAATTGGTGAGTTCGTTCCGTATTATTTCTTTTTAAATGCATGTTTAATCATTCGTAGCGACCGTTAATCGTTATAAATAGTTAAATAATTGATTTTGATAACTAATAATTAACGCTATGGAAAACTTAAGTCAAATTCCGCATATTGCACGTAATATTGATACAGCAACGACTAAATCGATTAAACTACTTCACCGATTAGTTTTTGAAGAAGATGGCGATAGAAAAAACCGGAAGAGACTCAGAGAATTTTGCGGTTTTAATTTTAGTGTCGGGTCAGAAGCGTATAAAGCAAAATTAAATTATATTACTAGTACATTAACAGCAGGTGAACTCATTCTCATTTGTAATGTTTTAAATTTGGACATTGCGGGCGAAGCAGCGCACTTAAGTAAGCGGATTTGTGAGCACTTAACGGATATTAATCTGCTAATAACGACGCCAGATGAAGACGAAAATGAAGACGAAACTGAAGACGAAAATGAAGACGAAAACGAAGACGAAAAGAAAGATGTAGTTAAAAATTCAAATCGGGGTGAAATTAGACGCGAAAATGCTGGAATAAACGACGATCTGGTATCAACTGGAAATTCATCAGGATGCAATGACGTGAAGCCGAAATTTCCTCTCAGCTTCAGAGACATAGAAGACTCGATTCGACTATTCAATGGCGAAGATAATTACTCAGTGGACGACTTCACATCAGAATTTGAGGAAAATAAAGTACTGATGCGATGGACTGATTTGGAAACCTTTATTTTTGCAAAAAAGTCATTAAGGGGACTAGCAAGATTATTTATTCAGAGTGAGAAGCGAATTACAACATGGAGTGCATTAAAGAATGCCTTGTTAGCTGAGTTTAAAGTGACGATCAGTGGGGCAAAATTGCACCAAATGTTGAACACCAGAAAGATGAAAAAAGATGAGACGACGTACCAATATTTGTTGGCTATGAAAGATATAGCTAACAGGGGTGCAATAGAAGAAGAATCATTAATTCAGTATGTTATAGATGGTATACAAGACGATGTGAAGAATAAGGTAGTACTTTTTGGTGCCAATTCCATTAAAGAATTTAAAAGTAAACTAAAGATATACGAGGAGATTAGAACCAGAAGTTCTCTTCAATCTCATCAACATACAAAGCCGAAAGCAGCAGCTGGAGCTGAAACAAAACGAAGCCAATCGGAACAAGAAGCCGCTGGACACTCCGGTCGAAAAGTTTATCATTGTTTTAATTGTGGGATGAAAGGGCATAGCTCAAAACAGTGTCGTTCTAGAGACGCTGGTCCAAAATGTTTTAAATGTGGAAATTTTGGCCACAAAAGCCTTGAATGTACAGTGGGAAGAGAAAAGATGCCACCCATGGAAAGGTCAACGGCCCCAGTAACGAATATAGCCAGTTTTCCTTTGAAAAACCAAATGTGTAAGAAAATTATTGTTGGAGACATGGAGTTGGAAGCTCTCGTAGACACAGGTAGCCAAGTTAACCTAATAAGAAAAGATGTATATGACAAAATTCAACTACCGGATATGTGTAAACCGGAGCTAGTGCTCACAGGTTTTGGACAAAACAGGATAGCGACGATTGGATTCTTTGCTACTGGTATAGTGATTGACGATAACCATTTTCCTACAACATTACATGTCGTACCTCAAGAATCAATGACCATGGATGCTATAATAGGACAGGAACTTCTGAACAAGCGAATGTAGTGATCAATGAGGAGGGAATTTTAATTACCAGACGAGTGGATGACACCTTCTTGCACATTGAACCAGTTAAAGACGAACTTGATATAGAAAAGACGGTGGAAGAAGATAACCAGCAAAAGGTAGGTAAATTAATTCAAGAATATGTACCTGACAAAAATAAGGAGTCGTCAATAGAAATGAAAATAATTATGAAAGACGATGAACCGATCTATAGCAGACCAAGAAGACTGCCATTCACAGAAAGAGAAATACTTGAGCGACAAATACAAGAATGGATATCACACGGCATAGTAGAGCCTTGCAGCTCAGAGTGGGCAAGTCCGGTGGTAATCGTAAAGAAGAAGGACGGCTCTCCACGAGTGTGTGTAGATTACAGAAAAATTAACCAAAAGGTAATTAAGGACCGTTACCCGCTGCCACTGATAGATGATCAGCTGGATAAATTGCAGAATGCAAAGTTGTTCACCACTATAGATTTAAAAAATGGATTCTTTCATGTTAAAGTTGAAAATGGAAGCAAGAAGTACACGGCAATAGTGACGCACTCGGGACAGTATCAATTTCTTCGGATGCCGTTTGGGCACTGTAACTCCCCAGCTGTGTTTCAAAGATTTATAAATACCGTATTTCGAGAACTGATGAATAACGGAGTAGTTCTGAGTTATATGGACGATCTTATTATACCCTCTCAGACTGAAGAAGATGGAGTAAGTAAGCTAGAAATGGTTTTACAAACGGCCAAAGACTACGGTCTGGAAATAAACAAAAAGAAATGCCATTTTCTTAAGTCGAAGATCGAATATTTGGGGCATTTGATTGAAAATGGAAAATTATTTCCATCCCCATACAAAACGTCAGCTGTGATAAGGTTCCCAGAACCAAAAAATATTAAACAGGTGCAGAGTTTCCTTGGTCTAACGGGATACTTCAGGAAGTTTATAAGTAACTATGCTCGTATAGCCCAACCGTTGAGCGAGATGCTAAAAGGGAATCGAGATTTTCATTTCAATGAACAAGAGAGACAGGCATTCCAAAATTTAAAAGAAGCACTTATTCGAGAACCTGTACTAGCTATTTATAGACAGGACTTAGAAACCGAACTCCATACGGACGCCAGCGTGGAAGGCTACGGAGCAGTCTTACTACAAAAGTTGCCAGATGACAATCGTTTACACCCCATACATTTCATGAGTAAGAAAACAACAGATGCCGAGAAGAAGTACAGTAGCTATGAGCTTGAAGTGCTAGCAGTAGTACAAGCGTTGAAGAAATTCAGAGTATACTTACTGGGTGTCAAATTTAAAATAGTTACCGACTGCGCAGCGTTCCAAAAGACTGTATATAAAAGGGACATACCATCACGAATTGCAAGATGGGCTCTTTTATTAGAAGAATATAACTACACTATCGAGCATCGGAAAAGAGTTCGCATGAAACATGTTGATGCACTGAGTCGTAATGCGGTCATGAATATTACGATCGACGATGTCTCCCCATCCGCAAAATTTAGAGCAGCACAAGAGAAAGATGAGACAATTAAGGCTATAAGAGAAGTACTAAAAGACAAGCCATATGAGGACTACTTTATCAAGAACGATATGCTGTACAAGTTTGTCAACGACCGTGAACTAATAGTGGTACCAAAGTTGATGCAAACCGAAATTATTAGAAGTGCACATGAGCAAGGGCATTTTGCTGTAAGAAAAACTGCAGAATTAATAGAAAGGGATTATTATATTCCTAACCTACAATCCAAGATTTTAGCGCACATTCAAGCGTGCGTACCATGCATTTTAGTAAACAGGAAAGAAGGTCGAAAAGAAGGATTTCTGCGTCCGCTCCATAAAGAAGACGTTCCCCTTAACACATACCATTTGGACCATCTTGGCCCATTGGAGTCTACAAGTAAGAATTATAAACACATTCTAGTCATTATTGATGCGTTTACAAAATTTACTTGGTTATATCCTACCAAATCAACGACAACGAAAGAGGTAATAAGTAAGTTAGAATCACAAAAGAACGTATTCGGGAACCCTGCGACGATTATATCAGATAGAGGAAGTGCTTTCACTTCAACCGAATTTGAAGACTATTGCAAAGAAGAAGGGATCCAACACCATACGGTTACAACTGGGTTGCCAAGGGCAAACGGCCAAGTCGAAAGGATTAATAGAATCATAATCCCAGTCCTAGCCAAGCTATCGCTGGAAGACCCAGCCAAGTGGTATAAACATATAGATGCCTTACAACAAACATTGAACTCAACTTATCAAAGGAGTATAGCTACGACGCCATTTGAGTTGTTAATTGGCACTAAGATGAGGTTAAAGACAGATTTAATGCTAAAAACTTTAATGGAAGAAGCCATACAAGAGGACTTCCAAATGAACAGAGAAGAAATGCGGAAAAACGCAAAGCTACAGATTAAAAAAGTTCAAGAAGAAAATAAAAGACATTATAATTTGAGAAGACGTCACCCTATGTGCTACCGCGTGAACGACCGCGTCGCGATAAAAAGGACACAATTCGGAGTCGGTCAAAAGTTAAAGCCTAAATTTCTCGGGCCATACCGCGTAATAAAAGTGAAATCGGGACACACATATGATGTGATCAAAGACGGTGTATTTGACGGACCTATTAAGACATGCACCACTGCCGAATACATGAAGCCGTGGTTCAAAATGGATGCTTCCTCCGGGCCGGATGAAGATTAGGATGGCCGAGTGTGGGAATGGCAACGCCGCGGAAGACGGGTGTTGAGCCACCAAGACAGTTGGTGCGCGAGGGCAGTGCAACAATGACGTAGTATAAGATGGACGCTAGTAGTAAAGACGTATTTATGTGAATATTGTTTTCTTTTGTTATTTGCATTTTAAGTGTTCACTAAAGCTATTAAAGTTATTAAAGAATATTTGCTGAAGTGTGTGTTGTGTTCGTTTATCGCAACCCTACATCCAATCCTACAATATCGCCTTAGTTTTATTAGTTTTGATGTTAAGTCCTTTTCTTTTGCATTTTTCATGGACACGGTTAAGTAAATATTGCACATAATTCATTGTCAGATTTAATTGTTGTATGATATGCGTACTACCGTATATTGTTTATCTATACACCATCTATTTTAACACATTTCTCTCTATTTTTCAGGGCTGTGTCAAAGACGTCTTTTGAATATACAGATTATCTGCAGGTACTAGGTACACACGGTAACTAGATACAGAGACAGTCAGATTGTCAGACAAACAAACCGTCTCTGTATCTAGTTTCCGTGTCTACTTAGTACCTGCACACAATCTGTATATTAAATAAACTAGGTTTATTTTTATTTTTTTTAATTTAATGTAATTTGGGTATTACCCTTATATTATTTTTATTGATATATTCATTAATGTGTTCTATCAAAGTCCCTTTCGTAGTGCATAAAGCATACGAGCAGACTCTTTTCATAATCAAGAGGCTTCTGCGAAAGGCTATTTCTAGCAAACTCAACAGTCTCTTGTTTCTAACCCACTGTGAAATCCAATCCGCGTTTAGCTTAGATGTTCATCACATTGAATATATAACTTTGTGTATTATTCTTAAAAATGTATTTAGGATGTGGCCCACAAGGCTATTTAGGCGAAATTCAGAACATCTGGTAACGTTTGCTTTCTTTGGTACTGGAATAAGTATCGATTTGAGCAATTCTTCAGGTATATTACGTGTTTCGTATATAGTACAGTTGAGTAAGTTGGTTAATGCTTCCATATTGTCTCATCTATGTGCTTTACCAGTTCTATTAGAACAATATTTCTTTGTTCATCTATTCCTTCTTCTATTCTTCTTGCTCTCCCCTATACCGTTTTAGTTTATAGTCGGTACTTTTTACTTCATCGGTTAGGTTTTCTATAGTGGTTGGTGTAGGCTTGACTTCTAATTTCAATATTTCATTTGTTGCTACTGGCTTAAGGACTGACTGTATTTCAGTACCAGGGTAGGTTCTTGCATTTTTCACACTGCTCTTACACCGTCTATTTATCACGATAAAGTCGATCTGAGACTTGAATAATATTTATGTTATGGTCAAGTTGATCCTTCATTATTTTTCTGGCAGGGGAATAACATTTTTTAACTTCAAACGTGAAAAAGGTACTTTACTGTCAGTTTTGACACCGTCACAGTAATACTTTTCTGCCAAAGCGTTGCTATGTATTATGTTTACTGCCGGCGGCAGAAAGAGTACCGTTTACTGCCGCCGGCGCGAAAGTAATAGTATATTATGTTATTAGGAGCAAAAGTTATATTTTATGTGGCGAGGCTGGACGGGTTATCTGCCGAGCTTGCGAGGCAGATAAGTACAGCCGATACAACTTTGTGAACAAAATTCGAAGAAAATTACTTGATTACGAGCGGCAGATAAAGTTGTCACCGGCAGTTAATAACTTTATCTGCCGCTGACGAGCGGCAGATAAAGTCGTCAGCGGCAGATAATAACTTTATCTGCCGCTCGTCAGCGGCAGATAATATTATCTGCCGCTTGGCAATAAAGTGACAGTTTAGCATCATCAATCCAGCAGTATAATGCCATATTTTACTGCCGTTTGAAGAAAACATATTTTTCGGATTTCTAATTTGTTATCAAAGTTTGAAGAAAAAATGCTATATGTTATTCGGAGCAAAAGTATCTTTATGTGGCTCGGCTGGACTTCTTTGCCTCGCAAGCTCAGCAGATAAATCGTCGAGCCACGGCACACAAAGTATAACTTTTGCTTTTAATAACATACCACCTTACTACTTTCCGAGTCAACGATTATTGCCACACTTGTCGGTTAAAACAACACACTGGCAATGCCCAATTACCATAACAACTCATATTTGGTTAATAAGGTTTGGTGGCATATTTACCACTTATTTGTAGGAAAACCTGAAAAGTAGGACAATAATTAAGTTGGACAGATTAAAAAGACATCTAGAACTTTTGTATCTATTTGCACGTTTGCTCTAGGATGAATAGGACGGTAAATAGTTTAGCATTAAAAATTTCACCTGGGAAAACCTATGTTGCGCAGTCAACCTACATGATGGTGTATACCATATACCATGATGCCATCATAGCAGCCAATAATTTTCAAATTCTTTTTATAAATTGCCTGATAGTTAAAATGTCCTACTTTGTAGGGTCGTTCTAATAAATATTTTTGGAACTGTTGTTGTCAATCTAAACTGCATGTTAAAGACGATTCCTCTTCAAGCATTTTGGGGCAAAAAACACAAGGAAAGGATAAAGTATGTACCATCATGTGTTACTTCCTTGAAATGTTGTACTAAACTAAGACTTTATATTAACGCATTCTTCAAAAGGTACGTTATTTATATCAAGGTAGAATAAATTGTTAGACTCATTTAAAAAATTCACCCGCCGGCGCTGCTAGCTTTTGCACGCATGCGCCAGAGGGGAGTGCGGTTCATCTGGTCGGTAAGTTTCCAGGTAGCTGGTGACAGATCAGTAGTTGACGCAAGATGTAGTCGAACACAAGGATTGCATGTGGTGTGTTACTTTATTTCGTGAATATTGCTATTTGGACAACTCTTTCCCTGTTAAGTTTAGGCAAATTACGACGATTCTCGGAAATGTTCAGTCCCGTCTCGTTTTTTGAGTCTTATGGATTTTCGTATCTACTTATGATCGAATATATTCAAAGGATATTCCTGTATTGTCCAGATATCTATTTCGCCAAGAGCCCTGGAAAAACGTTCTGTTCATCAGGTGTGGATTCACACTAATTGCTCGTAGAAAGTCTTTGTACCGCCTCTGTACATCATTTATCGTCCCACCGACGCAGCCCTAAAAAGTTTACCTGATCAAGGATTTACGGAACGCTCGGTGTTTGTGACTGTCCATGATTTTGGCATCTTGCCGTTGAATGAATTACTGCACAAGCTAAGTGAAACTTCTTGTATTGCATGTGCGATTTACCGTCAATTTTAAACATCTCATATATACCTGAGTTAGGTTTGTTTGCATAAGTTTTGTATGTGTTTTAGAAAGTAAGCTGCATATTGTGAAGTACATTTTGGGTGATATGCCCGTTCATAGTGCAGTAACACCTTCAGCGCTCTGCACCTGTATATCAATATTGCGTTTCCTCTTGTAATTCTTTTCTATGAAACTAAACCAGCTGCTATTTACTTTTGACATCTCATTGGGTGCAACGTATTATTAGTAGCATTGTGTATAATCAAATGTCAATAAATTAGATATAAAAAAGTATATGACGTCTGTGAACGATGGCTCAAAAATAAATAAGTATAATTTGCATGTTCTCACATTCAAGCAGCCCAATACATACATAATATAATTTGATAAGGCCACGAATTTATTTTTAGAGGTATATCGTTCCACGGCATTTGGGACTGATATAATCATTTCAGAAGCAGGGCGTACCTAGGAATAACAAATAAAATTTTAAATTGGCCTGTGAGAAATAATTAAGCAGATTTCATTGCGAGATACAGAATATTTATGTAGATTTGTAGAATTATAAACCTCCGTACTGGCCCGAATAAAGATTAGGAAAGGAAATCCGAATTTTTAATGGCTGGCTGAACATTTTATTACATTACTCCATGCACAGAAATCTCAAGAGCAATAATATTTTATAATTATATATTGTTTTGCTCCCCTCGCAGTGAACATTTTTAGATATTTAAGAAATTGGTCATCAAGCGCTTCAACTAAACTTCTTTATTAGAAAAGTAGATGCGTATGTAATATAGTATGTTAAAGTAAAACTACAATTAAATTATAGTGAGTGAATAAAAGTTGTTTGCAATTCAAGATTATATGGGCAATTACATTCAAGCACGGTTTGTACAAGAAGAATATTTTCCTTGTTCAATTTCTTCAGCTTCCAACAGGTCTTTATTTACACATAATTCAATTAAAGTACGTACTTACAAGTGCTGCTCGTCCGAAGTTTTAAAAACGAATCTGGGTGTACTACGCTTCGCAATGGAATCTGGATGGAGCAAGGAGTGAAATTAATGACGCAATTTGAGGAGAGCTCTCTAACATTTTCTATACTGGCTCATTTATAGGTTCTTATTGCTATACTTTATATTTCGTCTAATGAAAAAGTTTCATCAAGAAGCTTTTTTCTTTTTAGCCGAGATGTCTCCCGTTGACTCATCCCGGTTTATGGAAGATTTATAGGCCGAGCGAAATTTTTGCAGGCTTTGAAGTTGAGCAAAGGAACCTGATAGGTAAATGCATTTGCAGCTTACGAAAATTAAAGGTATTATTTTTTTCGGGCATTCTTATAGGTTCCATATAATTTTAGGAGTAAAATATTTCCAGAGACTACAAGATGGATCTGTGGCGCCTTTCCTTAAAGCATCAATTTGCTGATTTTCAGTTGAGAACCAATTTTAAATCAATCACTGCTAGACCCAACATTGGACTTCCTTGTCCATTAAAGCAAGGCAAGATTTATTAGAGCACTCAACTTCATTTTTAATTTCACTGCTAATATGGGGAAACAATGGCATATCATTTGTTATGGTTAGGAACAATAATAAATCATCAGATGATACTGAAAATCGTTTAAGTAGATAATTATCATACTCCTGTGAAAAACAGTTCTGCTGGATATTAATTTAATAGAAGGAGGAAGCTTCAAAATACAGTTGATGCACCAATTATTTCTAAGATACAACTCACTAATGTTGATTATTCTCAAGGCTGCGGCAAAATAAGTCTACAGTTATGATTTATGTACACCTAATTAATGCATATGCCGCAACATTAATTGATGTTTACTGAATTTTGCAGCTGGGTTGAAAACAAAGGCTTGTAATCATTCCCCCCGCTTTCATTATACTGCCTTAATGTTACCATTTATAGCGCATTAGAAGTATGCTAATGATGTAGTCAAGCCCAAGGCAACAGCATTTTATAAATAACTTATCATCTCAAATTTGTTACTCTGGATTAAACACTTAACTTACGAACAATTTGCAAACAATACGTCTTTGGTCATTTTCCTAGAGTAAAGGAGCAAATTTGATGGACCATGACATAAGTGGTTCCTTAAGCTAATTAAACTTTTTAGAGATAACACTATAACTTTAAATCTGCCCTTCTGGAAAATTACGACTTGTAATATATTTCAAGAACCATGAAAATATTCTTTTTAGCCAAACAAATTATTTTTATGGATTTTTTGGTCTGATGCAATGGCTAGGCTTTAAATTCTGTTCAGAATAATCCCTTTTAACATTAATAAATATATTTCATTCAAAAAACTGTATTATTACTCGATCTATTCCGGCCTCAGAAGAAAACTGACGTCCTAGTAGATACCTTCAAGATAAAGCATATCCGATAGAATCACATAACCAAATCCGGCGAATTAGGTGGCTATTTCAATATAGTTAATAGTAATAATAGTACCAAAGTTTATTGTCATACAAGCAAATGTTATTCAATTATAGCGTAGAAAACTCAGAGTATGCGAAAAAGCATTATCTTGGTGTACAATTAAATGCTCACAGAACTTTGGGAAGACACTTGTTTGTGTAAAATGTATGATACCATTGGCGATCTAATCTCAAAAGTCTTTTCTATCATGGTTCATGGGTACAGGTACAAATTGGGCCATTAATTAGTATACGTTTCATAGCATCAATTTCTTTTGCACTATAAAGTTTTTCGCCAGGTTTCTCGGTGAAACATTATTTTCTTTAAATTCCACATAATTACGAAGAACTGTAGTATAGGACAACGCATCGTTTGTAAAAATCAGATGAAGACTCTGCTTTAAAACTAATATAACCCGAAGGCATCAAATAAAACTGCAAAGGTCGTTAAAATTTATTATGTGAATATTGCGCACTAACGTTGTAGGGAGTTCTAGGTACAAGGTCAATTTTTCGGTAATTATATATGAACGGGCTCAGCTTTCTTTGTTTCATTACGGTAATACATTTACATCTTATATCCCGATAGACAATTACAAATGGCACTGTATACTAACTTAGTTGTTTTTATTTATTTCAATTCGGGGTTGTTATTTCGTTCGTCGACAGCCTAGTTGGGGTCCATTACTAGGGCGTTAGTTACTTCCCATTAAGAAGGTTTTAGGTATTAATACCACATGGTTGCCAAATCCAGATTGAGGAATGGTAGTGGAGTCAGCGGTCCATGGAACCACGCTCCACTACATGTCCTTATTTATTAATAAGCCCCAGTGAACACCATTGCTATTTTGTCCTTGTCACTTCTTCAAAATAATTTTATTTTTTGCACGATCGAACGATTTTACTTAGTTACCGCGTTTGTTGCCAAATCGGTTATGCTTACCGTTCTAGAACGGTAAGTAAAAATTCGAGGTTAGCAGGTTAGGTTTTGCGTCAGTTTTGACACAGACTGACGCAAAACCTAACCTGCTCACCTCGAATTTAACATAAACTTACAGTGCCACCAACATATTATTATATGGTATAATGTCACATTTTATTGAAGTTTAAAGAAAAATACATTTCTATCGTGCAAAAAACGTCATAAGCATCACGAACCTTAAGGAATTACCGATCCTCCTCCAAACAATTGTCTTCGATCGGTAAAATGTCCTTACCGTTCTTAATACCTAATATACTATTTTGTCGTATGACTATACATATATCGTTTCTGTTTGTATTTTACAGTTGATTTAATGTTCGAGTTCTTTATTTATAGTTAACTTGTGCCATTTGTTCGTATCTTATTGATTATAAAAGAACTACATCTAGTTGCTTGATTAACTCGGGCTTCGCCTTCGTTATCAAACTGCAAATTCATGAAAAAGTATGACTTTCAAAACTAGATGTACAAATTACTATTGTGCCGCTGTATTCTTTATTGTCTCTAACTAACTAGAGCTGTCAACACTTTTTGGCTAGATATAAATAATTATAAGTAATTGAGGCACATAAAACTACATGAAAAAAGATTTTAAAGGCAAGTCAATGTAGTTCTTTTATAATCCCTCTGTATACGTTCCCAGTGATCTGCGTACTAGTCATTGCTACTGTGTTCTAATTGGCGATTTTCGTTATTTTTGCAAATTTTTATTTCCAGTGTCCACATTCTTCTACCGTTGATCGTTAAGCTGTCAGCAAACAAGAAGCCGGATAGCAACACTGGTAGTATGTTTTTAACAGTAGTTTGGATCTCCCACATTAATATTAATAGATTTGGGCACTTACAACCTCAATTGGATGTCAAAAACAGCCAATAGGCAGAGTCGTCCACATGACAGAGAAATGTAGGCTTGATCTGCCTCGCCTGCGTTTATTAGCAATAACATCTGTTTTACATCATTTGTATTTATAATTAGTTTTAAAAGCGCCAATTTGAATGCCTGGCAGTCAGGAGTAAAGCTCGCTGGCGTTAGCAGTGTAAAATTATTTGGTTTGCGGGTCCAAAGTGTCGCCGGGACTTGGCTTTCTTTCAAGTATGATACCACAGAGAGTGAAAGCCGAATCCCTACATGTCTTAGGAAACTGCCAGAGCAGGGAAACGTTGAAATAGTCATCTGAGAACTGTATTGAAGCGACACAATTAATGCTGACAAAGGAAGCGACAGCTACAAAGTGTGAAAGCATCGCCGTGGAGAGCTGTGGGAATCCAAATCCAGGTGAATTTCATTAAACCGACTTTGAGTGAGTTTGATCACACCAAGCGCGTTTTGGTGCTCAGAGGGCACTGAATCTGGAAATATGAGTGGCGAACTGTCAGCATAAAGGCGCTCTCTAAAGCAACTGTAAGCGTATATATCATGTTATGGTTCGATGTGTGTTAGTCATGTTTAATGTTAACAGTAGTAGATATAGCTTTACGGTTAAGTAGATGCGTAGAAGAAACAGTTTTTTGCACGTAGAAAGACATTGTTGATGTTTTATATAAAAGCACGTTAGAGATAAATGAGGGAAGAAATGATCCCAGTTATAAGAATTCTTTAACACGAAAATCTGTTTGCAGTTAAATAAATTGGCTTTTATTTAACTCGTATTTTAAAGCTAATATTTTCAGGTTAGAGCGAGTCCATGTCAATATCTGGTTCATTTCACCAGTGACTTTCCGTAACCACGACAGGTATTAAAATAAGGTAAATCTCATTGCTATTGAGCTAGATGGCAATAAAAGGGAGGTAAGTAATTTAAAAACCTAGAGTAGGAGTCGCCTTGTTACAATTTGATGCCCAACGAAAGGGCTCACTAAACGACCTGTTACAATTTTGACCTTCAATCGGTGGATCATAAATGAGCACCCATTCTTAAACACCTGTTACAGTTTGGACCCCCAATGAAGGGACTTACTAAAGGACACGTCACAACAGGACTAGGCAATTTCTACTGAAGCGATGAAATAGAATTTGGATTCACATTAAATAGAGGTAGTCTCAATGCTCGAAAACTATTGCTTTGTAATTCTGTGTATTTACTGTAACCATTTATATGATAATTAGATTTTTCTTTAGCGATGTTTCTGTACATAAATAGTAATTTACGTTACAAGACCGAAATGTAGTGTTTTGCAGGTCGAAACAAGTAGATTCCAGGATGAGCCGTAGGCGAGCCGTGGAATCTTGGGGAGACCTGCAAAACACTTTCTGGTCATGCATCGTACAATATTTTTTTACGACATCTGAGTCCGTACTTTCAAACTTGCGAATTTACTTTCGAAAACTCAAAAAAAGTATGACATTAGTATCTATTATTTGACTTATCCAAACAATAACACAAACTTGTTTCCATAGCAACGAAGGCATCAGGGACCGGCAAAAGCTTTTACCGGTCCCTAATTCCCGTTTTCCGATCTTGACCGGCAAAACGTTACTTTCTGGCGAAGAAATTTTTCAGAAACATCATATTTTCTGGTCGGTTGTAAAATAGTTATTTTCATGACAAGCGTCGAAAGTAGCACATATCGTGCGAGTGTTGATTAGACAAACGAGGGCGTAGCGAAGCGAAGCCCGAGTGGATCTAAAACACGAGCACAGGTATTTGCACTTTCGGGCGAGTTATGAACACTATTTTTTAGACGACCACTCAAAATAAATTCTATTTTTAAGAATTGTTTTTATTTATGTCTTATACAAAATTGATCGTTATATTATTATTGGTACAATTATAAAAAATTAGAGCTTGTTGGAAGCAGAGCAACGAATAAAGCAAAAGCGTCTGTATTATTTGAATCACGGTCTGCTTAATTGTGTGACAAACGTCAAACGTCAAAGTGACGTTTGTCACACAATTAAGCAGGCCGTGATGTGAATAACTTTGTGCCGTTACGATATGACTAGCACGATATAATATCGTGCTAGTGTATGAAATTGTCAACTTTCTGTAGTAGGCTGCTGTCGCGATAATGTTACTTTCATACGTGGTTGTCTAAAAAAAAATTATGTGCATTCCGTTATTGCAACCGCTTGGAGAAAATTGGATCCTAACCTAAACAAGAATAACGACGTGACTCTATTACAGGTGAAGAGGGTGGAGACTTAATCAATTGCATATGACGTTGCATGCTAATAAAACAGCAAGTTAAATTTAATGAATTTAATGATTGAAATGTGGTACAAATGTGACTTTAACAATGTTTACTAAGGCATACTGCAAAAACTCGGTACACTAAGAACTATTTATAACAGGATATGAATTAACTGCTAAACGTGTTAATGTTTTTAACAAAGAAGTGAGTGCATCCAAGATGCAAATGATGTGCTAGCTAACGTTCTATAATAGCAGTACATTTTACAACTCTGATCTACGGTATCAATTTCCAATATAACGACTTTGCTTCTGATTCAAATATCCTAAAAAAGCATTGCTGCCAAATAATGCTTAAAAAAATTAATAATTACATTAGATAGGAAAATAGTCAATACTTCGGAAGAAGATGTTAAAAAATTCAAGAATCCCAATTGTTTTTTGTTTTGTCTTTGAATAATGGTATATCCAATCAAATGCATTGTCAACCATGTTAATAGTTATTTGTGGATGGAAATGAAGTAGATCTTTTTATCGCGAATGATGGCTGAGACAAATAAATCGACAAACTCTGAAATAACATAATTACAATTTGTCGTTTGACGTTTATCTGTCACCCCGTCAACTTCAACGCGTCATGAAACAATGGATTACTTCGCTGCCGATTTCCCGTGTTTTAATGACGATTTCGACGTTCTTCCTTGGCAATTTAAAAACGAAGTAATTTTTATTCGCATTTCAGTTTTCCATTGTAAAACGAAAAAATAGAATTAAGGCTTGCAAAAAAGGCGGCAGGCCAAATCAAAACACTACACCCTAGCATCAGTTTCTACTTGTGAGGAAACTAGCAATGAAGTTGTTATAAAAGTAAACATTTTAACAGTGAGATTTTTACAGTCTCTGAATATCGCACAAATGATTTAGAGAAACGATTTGAGATTTAATCTACTTTCTTAATCAATACTATACACTTTATTTATATTTTTCTCTTTCTTGGTCCTGTTTGATGAAACCTATTTTGAATCACTTATTACGATTTATAGGTATATAGTTAAAATCTGGTTAATGTCAGAGTATGCAAAATGCTACTCGCAGATAGTCGGTTTCTTAGTAGGAATGCTGGCAATAACAACTATATGGTTTTCGATGTCAGGTCGCGGTGAAGTTTTCAAACGTTTAAAAACGCCGATAAACATTTAGGTCACTAGATCAACACACTAATATAAGCGTGTTCATCTAAGGTCACTATATCAATTAATCTCTAGAACCTCCATGAGATGACTGTTCATCGCGTATATGGCCAAGATTTCTGTGCCTGAGCATCTTGTCATTACTTACTCTATGCGAATTAAATAAACTACAGTAGGCCTTTGACCACATGACCATAGATATCAATGTCTAAGGGACTTGGTACTCTGCATGTTCAGACCGTATTTATAACAAACTACAGAATAACAACAGCAAACTAAGCTGTATTTTTGGCTTTGTACTGTAGGTGGACTGTGTACAGAAATCAGCTAGAGCTCCTGTATATAGTTTACTAAGAGTTGGGCAAACAGCCTGATTTGACATACATTTTTGATCCAAATTAGATATTTGACATATGTCGAACAAAGAGGTTATAGGAACAAATCTGCTAACTTGCTTTTGATGGGAAAGTTTTCAGAGCATCATTCTTAGGATCTCTAGAACCGACTATTAGGAATATATGGTCAATTTAGTTAAAATTTGGAATTGCATGAGTGAAATTATCAGTCGTAACATGTTGCAAAATATGTAAAAAGGCTACATTTATCACCCATGCCTTGTAATAAGTGATCCAAACCAATCAAAATGTATCCCGCTGCTGGCCCAACTCTTAGTAACCTATATACAGGGACTCTAAAATCAGCATGTCATATCTTGTCTCATACATTACCAAACTATTTGACCTAAAATAAATTTGTAAATCACAGGTGTTCAGTTTGTTAATAGTATATTACTCTACAAGTTGAGAAAAGTGATGTTTCTCTGAACAAGTATGGCTTGTTTGAGTACGAGCGTTAGCGAGTACTTAAACGGCCATACGAGTTCAGAAAAACCACTTTTCTAACGTGTTGAGTATACTATTTTACCGCATTTCATAAGAAATGTAAAATATAAATTTTTTACATACAATTGACACTGTCAAAACATAACCAAGATGAGCATAACTCATTCATATGTACTAAAGCACAATAAGCAGCTCCAGTTGATGTTATGCGTTTGCCAGTACTGAAATGTGTTGTTGGTGACACTGTAAGTTTATGCCAATTCGAGGTTGGCAGGTTAGGTTTTGCGTCAATTTGTGTCAAAACTGACGCAAAACCTAACCTACTAACCTCGAATTTGACATAGAATTACAGTGTCACCAACAATCCACTTCAGTATTGCCAAACGTAAAACGAATCGCCGTTGCTAGGCAGAAAAGTGTTGTGAATGATAAAAGTACCAAATTTCTTATCTATTTTGAATGAAGAAATGTCGTACATTTCCAAATGAAATGCGATAAAATTGTATTTTTCCCACAAGAGTTAAAAAATGTCACATTTTCGTAATTTTTATTTTTTTGCATTTGGATTTTAGTTACATTCAATTTTAATTGATTTTCTGTTTGGCGTTGTTTTAAAAAAACTGAGATTATATAACTATGTGGTAATGAATCAGGTTGTGACGTATATTCCAGCGTACATCATTCAACAAGTAAGGACACTCATTGTGGGAACCTCTGGGGTCAGAAGTGACAATTCAATGACCTTGCATGGTTTTTCGGAGAGCACTTTCTGACGTTGCCGACAGATGGCGCCACTACTTTACCACATATAACTTTAATTTACAAGTATATACATTTCAAGCTTAAAAGAGCCCTTCAAGTCACTGTCCCAGACACTTTAAACAGGCTTCAATAGCAGCCACAAGAATTAAAAAAATTACCCTTTAAACACCTCCGTGGCGCCGTGAGTAAAGTGTCAGACTTGCAGTAAGGGAGTCTTCAGTTCGAATCCCAGATCAGGCGGAACTTTTTTCGAAATCTACTGCATGGATACCTAGACGAATGCCCATTCGACGTTGGGATTCAATTAATGTAGTTTTCTGAAGACTAGCTTATGGGGTAGAGTATCAAGACTACACAAAAACATATACAGACTTGGACTTGGACAATGAGGCCGCCGTGAGGCCTAAGTGCCCGTAAGGCTTGTAATTTAAATGTTGTACAATTATTTTTTTAAAACTAAGCATACTAATTTGAATTTAAAATTGTTCCATTATGTACGTTGTAATATTTCTACGTTGATTGCTTACATCACTTGCAAAAGAACTTAATGGACAATCTTTAATTAAAAGTCTGTATTAACATTTTCATCAGATAAGAAAATGATACAGAACAATGTTCTGGTAATGATCTATAAGTGCTTTGTAGTAAAAGACCGTTTTTGTGCCCCTAATTTATTAATGCCGGACCTAGAATCGCTTAAATTAATAGTGGTACATAATACGCACCTGCGATCGAACGGTGGCACAAGGTCGAGTAAGGGCGGCATTTCTAGCAAATGGACTACATTGTTGTATCGGAAAATCTTATATCTGTTATTTTAATATAGAACGTGGAAAGCTACCATCGCATTATTTAAATTTAACCTAGTTTCAAACACCTCATTAAGGTGGTCCACTCGTCACATAAAAATCCATTCGGATTTCAGGTGTGATACGGTAAGTGGTTCACTGAACCACAGCTCACACCCTCATCTCATTATAAATACATGTGTAAACACCCAGTCGTTTCAATGAAAGCTCATTCGCTTGAGCCACAATCCGGGTTATATTCAGAACAGGTACTGGCACTGGTAGATTATGCATGTGCTGATAAATTATGGCGTTACTGGCTCATTCTTCCAAAAGCATTTTATTTGAAGAACAGACGTAAATATTTTTTCTTTTATGCGAATCATTTTTTTAAGGATTACTCTCAGGAATAGGGATTTCGATCAAGCATTAAGAGAAAAGGAAATGAGCGCTTTGTAATTATAAAAATTTTGTCGTTAACCTTTATCTTTTTCAGATATGTTAAAACTCTAAACAGAACTTAAACAAATAAGGCACGACTGAAGTTTTATTTTATTTAGAAGAATATCACATGGTCAACCAACAGGTAAAAACCCAATTACAGGTTGACACTAATTACAAGATATTATTATTATTATTATTCTGCCGTACTTAGCCAAAGAGCAGCATCTCCAATGTTCACTAATGGAAATACTACTCTCCAGCCAAGCACGGCAGTACTGTGTTACTAGTAGTACAATAACATGACAATAGAAAACAGTTGAAAATTTCTGGTATTGAACTGAGGCACATTAAAAATAATACATGAAATTAAATCCGGACAGTTGAACATATTATTTAAAATCTTATAAAGAACAGTAACATCATTACACTTTCTACGATTTTCCAGTCACTAAGCCGACAGTCGACAATCTACAGTCATAGTTAGATAAGTCAATATTGAATCGCTTACAAGTAATTCTTACAAATTTTTCGATTCTATTACAATGAATTGCATAACAAAGGTTCCAGATTACGCTTGCAAGATTTGATCTAACGTAAGCAGAATACAACAGTTTACATGTATTAATCTTTTTAAAAGAATTTGTAATTCTTAAAATAAATCCTAGCAAAGAATTTGCTGTATTTGTAATTTTTTTAATATGTTTGATACAAGTTAATTTAGAATCGAAAGTAAATAACACCAAGATCTTTCATAAAATTTACTTCATGGATACTTTCTTGTGCGATCGTTTAGTCATATTTTAAACAATTTAAATTTCTTGTAAATCTAATATAACAGCATTTATTTATATTCAGTGGCAAGCAATTAAGAAGACTCCAAGTCGACAATGTGTCAAGATCCACTTGTAATTTATTTGTGTCGTTTTTGTTTTTTATGACTTGATATATTTTAAGATCATCTGCAAAGAATAAAGTACCACATGACAGTATAAATGATAAACCATTAATAAAGATTAGAAACAAAGTTGGTCCGAGGTGGGAACCCTGAGGCACACCAGACGTAACGTAATGAAGATTAGAATTAAAACCGTTTACTACGTGTTCTGTTAGAGATACGATGTAAACCACTGCAGTAAATTTCCAGTAACGCCGTAATATAAAAGTTTTTGATCAAGTAATGCGTAGTTGACTTTGTCGAAGGCTTTGCTAAAATCTGTATACACCGTGTCGACCTGAAGCCCTTCCTCGAAGCTCTCAGCAAGATAATTTGAAAAGATAAGTAAATTGCTTGCTGTTGATGTTTTGGCTAAAAATTCATGTTGCTTAGAAGTTATATAAAGTTCCATAAAAGTCATTAAGTGTGAGAACAATTTCTTATAAAATACAATCAATACCATCAGGGCCTTTAGATTTAGAAACGTAGAGATTAGAAAGAGTATCCTGAATTTCATTTTGACTCAGTGATAATTCAGAAAAGGGAATATCCGTTGAGGGTGTATTAATATTTTGCATTGGTTTAAATGCAGCAGGTTCGCAAACTGATGAAAAATGAACTGCGAAATCATTGGCTATTATTGTTGGAATATTACTGGAAGTGTCATTGTCAGTCATGGTAGATGAATGTCCAAAATCTGTTTGGCGAAATATGTGGCGAGATAGCTTCTAAAATAATTTAATTAGATAGATCATGTTTTTAACTTCGATTAAAACGTAAATAGAACAACCGTGTAAGAAAAGGCTATTTTTTAAAGAAATACTTTTCTACATCTACAATATCCAAGAAGTTCTTTGGTATCCATTATCAAGGAAATCTCACAACAGCTCGACTTACGATATACGACGTTCTTTGCACAAGCGAACAATGATTTACATTTTGTGGATGAATGTTGCTGCCTCGGAATATTTCCTTAATATCGGCATTCACTAAGTCCAATGAACGATTACAATGACACTGCTTTATTTATTGCGAAACCTTTAATGCTAAAATCGATAATTTCGAAAAGATTTAACTGCTACATAATCTTGACAGTGTTCTCTAGTTCTAATGATCTCTTATTTCCAAATTTATACGTTGGCAAACTCTAATACTAAGCTTCTTAATCGCGACAGACTATAAATGCTAAAGTCGTCTACTTGACCCGCTTATTCATTTTATTTCAAATTCGACTCTGAAACAGGTTTGACAATGCTACTGATGAACATACACTTTAGTTTATATATCGTATGAGCAAAAAAAAATTCATCAGGGGTGCCTTTTAAAATTTTAAGTCATGTGTATTATACCACCAGAAAATATGAAGCTCCCATTTTATATTTGTTACAAGGTGAGGTTGTAATCTTCTTTTTCTTGTTTTGGTGTAGGCTTTTGAAATATTTCCATTGCATTTATTACGGGAAATATTGATCAGAGTTCTAATCACGTTGCGATATTGTGAGCCACTGTCTAAAAATTGCAGTGACAAGGATTAGGTATAATTATCTGGTATTATAATACACATGACTTCAAAATTCCAAAGGTATCTTCGCTAAACCTTCTTTATGCTCATATTATAGTTACTTTTCACAGTGAGAGTTTACATTCAGTCAAGCTAATAGGTGATAAAGAGAAACAAAAGAATGTTAGAAGCAACAGAAATGGACGCGTTAAAAAGATCAGCTAGAAGATCACGAGCTGACAGAGTAAAAAATGAAGATATTCGACAAGAAATGGGACTACAGGACACGATCATAAAATACATCGAAGGAAAACAACTCACTTGGTATGGACTTGTACAGCGGATGGCAGAGCTAAGGTTACCCAAACAAGTGATGACCTGGATACCGCAACATAAAAGGAAAAGAGGTAGACCCAAAAGGACATGGAATGAGGGTATCCGGAAAGCGATGAGTCCAAGACACTTAGAAGAGGGCCAATGTGAAGATAGAAAACAATAGCGTCTAGATATCGGACAACGTCGACGCACGTTTTAAAGCCGAAATTATATATATAATAGGTGATAAAAACGATATACCCTTTGTTGATAGGATTAAATTTTGGTTTATTTAGAACGGAGCTCGATGATATTTATAGATTATGGTCAGGAGGAACACAATTCGACACTATTTTAATACTAAAAGTGATAATAATCTACAAAATTTTGCGCATGTGTATTTATGAGTAAGGATCAAAAAATGCTAACTTCTCACTAACTCCAGCGAGAAGTAACAATCTGTCATATTTATATAATATATATGGTTTACTTGTTAAGCAAAATGGTGCCAATTGTGAAAATTTATAGTCTAAAAAAAATCCACAATCTCACTTGTAATAACAATTATATATATTATTCTTGTTAAAATAGAATTTCGGTTTAGACCGCGTAGTCTTTGTAGATAAACACCCAGCATTCTCTGGCTTAATGTGCTTTGCACATTGTGAACTCGAGCAAGGATCCACTCGATGATCATGCTCAAAGCGACTTTCACTCTGATGATGCAAGCTGCAATGTCTTTCGAAACGTCGATATGGGTGCACAAACAGCAACAAGACCAAATCTGCATAAGTATCCTTGTTCTCAAAGTACTCAAACAACACGAGCCACCACAGGGCATGGCCATCGCGTGGATCCGTGCTTGAGTACACAAGGTGAGAAGCGCATTAAGCTAGAGAATTCTGGGTGTTTATCTACAAAGACTACGCAGTCTAAGCCTAAATTCTATTTTAACAAGAATAATTTGAATAACCTCAAAAGCCTCAAACAAAATATAACATTTAGTGATTCACGGTGAATTCACTACAAGGTGTAATAATGGTTTTTCAGCGGCTCACTGACATCGTAATTCGTACAAGAATTTTGACATTCGGGGCTACTCAGTGTCTGGGAAACCAAGCAGGTAGAAGCTTAGATACTAAATTCCAAAGAAAGTTGATATCAGGCAGCACCACCTAAAAAGGGTTTATGACATTGGACCGGTCTCTCACTTCATCGGCAATCGCGTGAGTATTAACTGTGGTTGTTTTAACAATTGTAAATCTGTATTAATTGAACATTAAATTAGTTGTGTTAATTTACTCAGTTCATTTACACCAATATGGTTGTTATGATCTAGGTAACTAACGGACACGCTTGCTACGTCAAAAAGTCGGTTTTTGTATAAAATAACGTTTGAGGACTTCAAACTGCATGTAGAATATCTGCGACTAAGCTACATATATTATTAAAACCCACCATACTACACATATTCATAAACAACTTTAGATGTAGAAACCAAACGTTAAAGTTTATAATTAGATAACATTAGCAGAAATTTTAAATCACTAGTTGTAGATAAGGCTAAACACCATAACAAACTGCAGAGCTACAGGAATTAACAATCAAGCAAGTAATTTTATGATTTTTATTTATGATAGCAATAAATACTTTAAAAAAATTGAATCAAAAACATACCACGTACTTAAAAATTAGGCTAAATATACTGAGTATCTTCCTAGTGTAGTAAGTTCCAGTATTGATTATAGCATAATGACAATTTTATAGGTCAGAGTAATAATATTCGAAAAATCTAATAACAGAATTACTTCTCATGTTCAAAATGCAAATGGCTTGGCGCCACATTTATTGGCTAGTCGGACATATTTATATATCGTTTATGTGGTACTATTCTTACTTCATGAACATTTTATTTAGATGACACAACAAAGAAAAATGAGAATAATCGGTGGAAATACCCCGGTTATGAAGATAGAGTATATGAACATGCAATAAGTGATAATTATTTGCTTCGAACTTTTACAGCACTTTTTATGTGCTTGCTGAATTAACCCAAGGTAATGTGCATACATAGTAGGTATGAATATAGAATATAACTCTCTTGATCCTTTGGAGAAGACACCCTAAGACGAAGAAGATCCTTTGGGAGACAGTAGATTGGAAAACTCAGTAGTAATTTGTTACGACGTTTTCAAAATGCAGAACGCTATCACCGTTAATTGAATCTATCAAGAATTGCATTTCCACGCTTTTAATTACTTTTAAAACAGTTTATAATATACAAATTTTTAAAGTAAGCCACTAAGCTGCGTTCTTAAAGACAAATTAGTTTAATATAATTCAGTTTGGGGTTACACGACTTGGAAATAACCTTAGTTGAGTTACAAGCACAACTTTAAGAAGCTAATTACAATAAAATAATAATTTAACGTGCGTTAAAAAAAACTTTATCGAGAGGGCTTTGCACGTTGAACTAGATTTTGTCTTACTGATACATGTCGGTGATTATTACATCGTTCTACCCAGAATTCAACTCGCTCGGTCACTCGAGTTGTCAGTTGTCAACGTGACGTTGTGTGCACACGCAATCAATAATAGTATATTACACAACAAGTTTAGAAAAGTAATTTTTTTTTAAACGAATATAGCTTGATTGAGTGCGAGCGTGCGAAGCGAGCAAGTAACTTAGAAAGCTATATAAGTTTAGTAAAACTACTTTTCTTACGTAGTGTGTATACTATTTTTTCGCATTTTGTATTAGTATTTATAAACAAAAATTTATATAAAAGCATTATACCACATATCCATTGAAAAAGGCGGCTGTGGAAATTCCATCGTATGAATAATATGTTGGTGGCACTATAAGTCTATGTCAAATTCGAGGTTAGCAGGTTTTCCGTCAGTTTTCACACAACTGACACGAAACCTAACCTGCCTACTTCGAATTTGCCACAAACTGACATAAAACCTAACCTGCTAACCTCGAATTTAACAGTGACATTATAATAGTAAAGTGACATTTCTATGCACCAAAGTGCCACACGATTTTGAATTTAGTAAAATAGCACATTATTATACAAAATGCGAAAAAATAAGTTACGACATGACTTTCACAAATTACTGTTTGACACAAGGTCACTTGATAACTGTTTTTTAATGCACTTTATATCGTGTGTTCCAAAAAAAGCTCATTTAGAGCAGGCCTTGAAAAGAAAGATAACAAATATAGTCATGTCTTAAGTCTGTAGGTGAATATCAGATTGCATTTTGTTTATAAACACATTCGTCACTATGACTTGTTGGCTTGCATCAAGCAAAAAGGAAAATAAGATGGCATTTACACCATTACAACGAGTATATTAATCATAACGGTCAATAAAAATTGTTTTTATTAAGTGTTTTGTATATTTTTCGGAAAACAGTTCAAGATCAAGATGTAATTTAGTTCTCTCTGGCGTATGGTAGCAATTTGATTCAATGGATGTGTATCAAGTTATTGCAAATTTGAAAGTGTTGCGTACCAAGTTGCAATATATCCATGTGTTAGTTAGCGTGTTCAAGTTTCCATCCAATGAAACGGTGGCATAAAAATGGAAAGAAGCTTTGCATTTAGAGAACTGGTGGATTGGAATGGCTAATGTTGTGTGTGAAGTGCACTTTAATAGGGCGGATATAAACGATTATAAGATGTATTGACTTGTTCCGACTGCAATATCAGTAGCTTCCAGGCAAGTTATTTTGAAGAAATTACTGTTTTAGATAAAGTCAAAATTAATAGAAATGAAGAATTAGGTACCTACCCATTTAGAATTATTTTTAAATCGAATATTACGATGAAGTGATGCACTACAATGTAAATTGCAGTGATTTTATAGATTTTTTTTCAACTGGCATGCATCACAATGACAGAGATAGTGCACTTACAGATTGTTCATTTAATGACCAAAACTAGTAATTTTTTGTTAAATGTTGGCGCAGCTATGTTGGCAGATTGTGGTAGGCCATACCAAAGGTCACTTTATAGGCCCAGTGTTATGGCCTGGAACAATATAGACCGCCTTGGCCTAGTACATATGTAAGGCCTTTTGCATCTTGCCAGAAACGTTGAATTAGTTGCAGTATTGCAGATTTAGAGGGCCGATTCCTAACTTGAAAATGACGCATGAATGCTCTTTGAGTAAGCACAACAAAGCACGATTATGTTAAGTATTATTTTTATAGTCCATTGTATACCAATATTTTGAACGGCTAGGCCTGTTCATTTTTTACATGTTTGTATATTCCGTCAAGAACGCGAAAGTTAGTATGCTACTAAAACGTAATCCGGAATTATCATAGCTGATTCCATATCGGCACTTTAGTTAATAAACACTTCTACAACTAGTAGACCTTCGGGTCGAATTGTGAACCTGTGTACAAGGACGCATATTGAAACGGAACCAAATACCAATCAGGTTAAAACGTTGGGAGTCTTTTCAGGAAGGATTATTAGGGAAGGTAAACTTAGAAAATCCATTTACAGCTCTCAACTCCCAAAGAAGCGGAACAAAAGTCATAATTTATAAAAAAAATTATGACGTTTTCCTAAAGGTTAGAACATGCCCTTCTGGACATAAATAATCAGAGAACAATAGCTAAAGTCAGAATCACGTAACGACGAAATTTAGGAGGAGTCGGAGCTGAACATTGGCTCTAACAGCATTGTAAAAAAGGGAAATAATTTACCACCATGCCGCACGAATAGTGAACAATTTTACTGAGGTGTAGGTACGCATATAAAAGTAAAAATAATAATAGAATGCTACAAATTAATAGTCTTAGAGTGCTACTACATGGACAGATTTCTGCTGAACGAATGCCACACCACATAGTATTTTTCGAAGATTCCATAGACACATACCAATTTATAAAAATAATTTCTACTTATTTCGTATAACAAAGTTAATAGTAAGCCTATTATTGTTTTCCAAGGTTTTCCATAAATATAAACAACGCGGTAAATGTATATGCATTTCTAACAAGCAAAGAGCTCTATTTTCAGGGTATATACAATTGGGAAACCCCTATGGAATTTCGGATAAACATATATGGTAGTTATTCGGCAGCTGTAACCGTTGACGAGATATTCTTTATGCAGGAATTACTTCGAAAATCCTTTAGTTAAACATATTTTCACGGCAAATAAATTGTTGTGGAAGTGAATGTTGTATTATGAATATAAATTATGGTACTTATGTTGGTGATTCTACCAGTGACATACTTTTTTGACGTTTTAGTTATAGCTTCAGCAGTTTCATGTAAAGTGGGTGGTTAAGGTGTTCGTTAGAAATTACACACACGAATAACTATACCACTTTTAATATTCTTTATTTAACGGAACGGATTACAGACATAAAATTAAATGTGCGGATTTGCTACTATAATATTACACGTGTGGATCGAATAGGTCTTGTTAATCAGCATACATGTGAGCGTTTGTGGATCTAACACTTGGCTCGTGGAAACACTCAAAGTAAATGTTCCACTAAGTATGAGATTAATATTAAACGCATTGAGGATCTGACTCTTTGCGTGTCTGTTTAACCAAAGTGGTTTAACAGGCGAAGACCTGATATGCAATACCCCTTAAGCTCCTCGCTTCCGTATATATACAATTTTCATACAATTACATAAGATTTCCTATTCTAGTCACAACAATGGCATTGTATCTATTGGACGAAGGGTCGACACACTTTCACTAGCGCGCACAAGGGTTGGAGGTTTATGATGCACCCACTGGACATTCACTCTCGATTTTTGAAGCTGCAGATTTACTGCCGTATTGTTCGTCCACTTTCGCTTCTTATTTAGAAAAGTGTTCGTCAGATTTGAGAATTCCTTTTCGCTTTTGTTTGCAGGAACTCGTGGACGTTTAGAGAGTTTTTCTCTTTTGTATTCCGCCGTACAAATCACTTTTTGGCATCAGGCGTTTTTACACCTTTTACTCGAAAGTTTTCAAATGGCACTTAAGCTAACTGCTCGCACTTCGAGAATTTTTATTGCACGCACTGTTTAATTTTATGGGCGAGTTTCCTCTTCTTGGCAACGATCTTTTATGATTTATTGCTCCGCTACACATGTAACCCCATAATATACATCTAGAAAGCCAGATGATATTGATAGTTACACCACTGGACCCATTATCGGCATTATCTAATATACTTTTTTAGATAATATCTGTTGAGTCATTTTCTATTACCATTGACAAAAATAAAATGGCAACTCACTTAAACTAACGACTCTCAATCCTTGGGTGGCGATCCAAAGTTTGGTGGTCAATGGTTTGGGGTGGATTGGAGCAACTCTTATCTCTTATTTTTAAAATTATAACGTTCAAACGCTTAAGCCTTACTTTTCTTGGAATACACTGGTTCATAGTAGGATGTTGATAAGTAGTGATTTGGCTAGACCAGCGCGAGAAGCGTTCTACCAGGTGATGTACTTTGTTGTAGAGCGCAATGTGTAGCCCAATAGATTGAGGAAATAGCAACTGACGGCTTTTTCAACATTCGAAGACTTGCGGTAGATAACTTAACAACTATTGGGGTTACTCGGAATAGAAAAAAGAAAGGTAAAAAATACCTAAGATCTTCAGCTGCAAAATAGTTGTTTCACTTCCAACTACTATAAAATCTTTATTTAATCAGACAGGCACAGCAATTAATCAAACCACAAAACTAATTCTGCACCAGATTACCGACAATTTTTAGGGATAAATCCGTTTACAAAACGTCACCAACGGCAGCTCCAGAAAATGCGTCTTACAGCATCGGAAATAAATGTAAATCTGTATGAATGGGAACCAGAAGTAGCCTTACTTTGAAGTTGTATATAGAAAATTTAAAAAAAACTAATGGAAGAATTAGAAGTAATACATAGGGCCGTTACATAGTACCATTAATATGAGAGCATGGAATGCTAAATTAGTGTTTTATTTAAAATTTTCTTGCGACAGTTGGATATATACGTTTATTGATCAATTATATTGCCACATCCACATAGTGATTAAGCACTTCGTTCAAATATAACACTACCTTGACAGTATCTCTTCTTCATTCTTATGAATTACTTCTTCTTCGAATGCATACTCTAGAATGAGACCATGGCTAATTTAGATAAATGAGTAGCAAAAAATTTAAATGATTAACATTGGGGTTCCAGCCAAAAACGGTTAAGAAAGAACAACTTAAGGGCTCATTCATGATACTATTTTTAATGTTAATACTAAATGTGTGCCAGAAATAAAATCGTTTCTTTAATTTGTTGGTTTTATGTCTAATTATAAAGTATTTTTACTACCTTCTTTGAAAGTGATCCTTACACTGTCAAATTTGAGGAATTTAGGAAAGATTTACAAAAATTGTTACGGTTTCCATGACAATGTACTTGCTTTCTGCAGAAGTATAGTATATTACTTTATTTTATCCTATTATGTTATTATGACCATAACTCCTCAGCAACGAGTTGTGTTAAGATGCATTTAACAGCACTAGTGTTGTTAAGAAAAATAACGATACTTTATTAGCATTTAATCACATGTTGACAGCACTGAAGTGTATTGTCAGTCTATGTCAAATTCAATGTTAGCAGGTTAGGTTTTGTTTGTTATTTGACACAAACTGACGCCAAACTTAACCTGAAAATCTCAAATTTAACAAAACCTGACAGTGCTACCAACAATACAGTATTGAGTTTTTATCTTACTAGTTATACTTTAAAAAATCTGGTGTGATACACTCACACAACATCCTTTTACAGTGTTCTTATAATTAGTCAAAAATTTCATTTTTAATTTTTAACCATTTGTCAAAAATTTTCAAAAATTACAAATTCTACAAACACGGTACAAAATAGAGCGTTAGTTGAAGAGACAAATTTTCTCTAAAATTTTAAGGTGAATTCAAAAATGTAATAATATACCGGGTGTTTTATTTAAAATAGGAGTTAATAAAAAAAATAGAAAAAAAACAAAAGAAACCCACTTTAGAAGTATTCAACTGGAAAATCACCTATTTCACATCAATACACATTAAAAATGTAGTAAAAATGTAAAGTTTAAAAAAAATCGTTAGAGCCGTTTTTGAAAAAATCGAAAAAAACTGAAAAATCACAAGAGTAAACACCTACTTCCGGTTATGCGATTTTCTTCAAAAGCTTGCTGTCTCATCTACATAGTACACAAAACTTATATATGAAGTTTCAACGCCATACCTCTTTTCGTTTTTGAGATATTCTGTTCACAGACAGACACACAGACACACAGACACACAGACCAATGAAAAAAAATATGTTTTTTGGGATCAGGGGACTGTAAATCGTGAAGATCTGTTGAAAACTCAATTTCGAATTTTTGGGGTGAATCCAATACTTCCTTTATAGTAAAAGGAAGTAAAAAAAGATTAGTATTTTAGGATAAAATAAACCGTGTTACGATATACGGAACGTTATCTGCTTTCTACATTACTCGAGAATTTTAAAGAACTCGCTCCTAATGTCGCTCGTTCATTCAAACTATTCTCTCGTAATGTAAAAAGCTTGATAACGTTACTTGCATCGCAAATTACTATTACAAGGGATGTATGTAAGATGTATACTACCGAGGACCGTTTGATGCCTGAGTAAGCGACGCGGTACGAGGTAGTGTAAATCTTTCTACATCCTGTGTAAAGTACATAATTTTTTTCACCATTTTTTATGTAAAATAAATGGTAATAGCGTAAATTTATTATATTTTGTAAATTATAGTAGCCTGTTTCGGGAGCTTGGGAACAACAGATATAGCATCTAACTAATCCACTGCTACGCACTGACGACCAGCGCACATGACAAAATCATTGAACCAGTGTATGAAGACATAACACGCTCCAATAACCTCGAAAAATCTTTTTACACCATAGTTACTGGTTACTTTAACGCCAAAATAGGAAAGAAACAAACTGATGATAGCGAATACATTGGAAATTTCGAACTAGGGGAGAGAAACCTCAATGAAGACATGCTATCAAACTTGCTCACCAGTGAGAGACCATTCTGTCTAAATACCTTCTATAAGATGAAACTTCAAATAAAGGGGACATGGCGTAGTCCAGTCAACCAGACAAAAATGAGATTGACTTTATACATTCCAATAACAGTAACACGTGAAAAGACATCACTGTTCTAAGTCAATTCAGTACTGGCAGCGACCACCAAATGGTTAGAGCACCCATAGAAATAAACACAATATCAGAGAAACGGTAATTATTGACTGAAGACAAATTCCCAACAACACCTCAACAGAAAACAATATCAAAACGCACTAAAAGAAAAACCAGAGTTTTTAACAACTTTAAAACACCAAAGCTATAGACTAAATAACCATATATAATAAATGACATAACAGTTAAAAAAAATTTTTTTTTAATAAAGTTGAAAACCACAGAGAAACTAAACTTTTAAGTGTCTGGCTTACCAGAAACAATACACCAGAATATAGAAATTACGTTCACACCTACGAGCTTATAAAACAAAACAAAATTTAGAAACTATAGACAACAATATGAACATGAAGGTATTGATGTCAAATCTAGCCAAAGAAACCGCAAGGTAATGAAGATAAAAGACCATCAAAGATAATTATATAATCAGAGAAAAAACTGAAATTATCAATAGTAATATAACTAGCAGTCCAGTGAGACAAATGTCTCATTCAATAAAACAAAAATGACCGTTTTGCAAATAGAACGCGTATTCACCACACGTACGTATATGACGTCATTGTTGGTAGCAAACTACCAGTCGCATTCGCCTTGATAAAATTTGCCTAGAATCTAACCTAAAAAGTTAGGATTAGGATAATTGATAATAATTAGTGTTAGAGACTGAAATTCGGTTCCTGACCTGACATGACCATTACAAACATATAACTTTCATAACTCTTTTCTCTATCTCTTACGGTTTGGCTGCTGAAACAGCGTCCCGGACGGACAAGTCTATTATATATATGGATAAGGGCGAGACATACTTACCGATAATTGTGCGCACGCCAAGGGTCGAGTGCTGGTTGTAATGAAAACTGTCCCGAGGGTTGCCCGAGGGCAGTTTTCTAAGGGCAACCAGCACGATGACTCTTGGCACGGGCAAAATTATATGTAAGTGTGTCGCCCACGTTTATATTTTGAAGATTATTACACAAAACCCTTATACGAATTATGACTTAAAATTGATCTAATTATGCCAAAAACCTCAAATTCCTTGTTTCTTGCATTGCTATTTCTAAATATGACACCATCTACGGAGTCGATAATTAGCACTAGGGAGTTTATCGGTTGATAAGTTTCCCTAGGGAGATTATCAGGTAATCAGTTCGCGATTGGTCGATTTTCAAAAAGTGCATGGTTCTCATTGGTTGATATCAGTCATGTGACAGTTGCGTGTAATAAAATCAAAGAAATCCAAATATTTTATGAAAAGCTGTATACATCAACCACCTCTAGAAAAATCCTTAACGTCTGATCGGCAGACCTTCCAGAAATAACAATACCTGAAATGAGACATGCCCTTCGACAAATACCAAGTGAAAATGGATCTGGTGACAATAAACGAGAAAACAAAAGCAGAGAAAATTTTTTTTTGGTAAAGGCAAGGTGACACTATTTCACCCAAGCTATTTACCTTAGCACTAGGAAATATATTCAAACAAATGGCGTGGGAGTAGAAGGACCTACGGGGTTTTCTAATGGTTTTTCACTACTTTATCTCAAATGCTTTTTCCTCTTGTCAATATTGACAAATGGGAATTACATCTGACAAACAGTGAAACACAATTGGTACATGGTGAAAGGCAATTGGAAAACCCTGTAAATGTGAATGGTGTACGGTTAATTCACTTGAGGTTCTCTGACGATATAGTACTAGCCAGTATAGACATAGAAGAACTAAAAATCATGTTGTAAAATTCAAAGAAAATAGGGCTCAGAATGAACACTTATAAAACCAAAATAATGAGCAATACGCAAAATGATATTACTGTCGATAGCGTTTCTCTAGAAAACATACACTAGTACATATATCTTGGTCACACCATCAAAATTGGAAAAGAGAATCAAGTAGCCGAAATAAAAAAAGAATCCAACTATCATGGGCAGCTTTTGGAAAACTCGTACTGGAGACCATGGCTTTGACAAGGAAAAACGTAGAAAACTTAGTACAACACAGAGAGCGATGGAACGGGCCACTTTAAAAGACAAGTATCGAAGTAATGATATTCACAACATGATAGGACAGATATTATAGATCGTATAGCGAGACTCAAGTGGCAATGGGTAGGACACGTGGCAAGAGAAAACACAGAAAAATAGACACAAAGAACCTCATATTGAAGACTACAGGAAACTAAGAGAGGGATAGGAAGACCGCAAAGGAGGTGGATCGATGATGTGAAGAATGCAATTGGAAAAGACTGAATGGGAATTTCCATTGAAGTATTTGGAAGAGACATATTTCCAGCATTGGATGGATGTAGGCTTAAAAAGCAAAATGACCTTGCATATGATGAACTAAAGCCTGCATTTTTTCCTCAAATGGGTACTTATTCATTAACTAATACTAATGTATAGCATATTTCATGCAAATCTACGCTTCATCAAGAAAATGTGTGCATTCAAATATTTGTTACATCTGTATAAAAGTAGGTGTTTGATATATACTACTGCTCAACAAATGAACCGGACCATTTGCATATATTGGTGCAATTTTTAAAAATATTTTCCAAAAGAACAGTCATGGAATTTTTGGTAACCTTCCAGGATTGTGTCACTATAAAAAACAATTCTTTTCATAATTTGGTTTAAATAAAACCAAGTCCATTAATAAAATAAAATCATTTGAAAATTTTGAGTTTTTTCGCAAATGTTGATAGCACATTGCATACAAAGTATGCTAAATTGTTGTTTACAACTTCCGAAGAAACTATTAATTTTCTTTTTGTTCTTCCTCTTATTTCTGTTAAATATAGTTTTTTTTATTATTTTTTTATTTTATTAATATGATTCTGTTAATACTTCAGTTAATAATTGAGAATAGTGGAATTAAATATGCTTAATTAGTATACTGTAAAACAAAAACTTATATATATATATATATATATATATTAAAGGTAAACATTTCAGGGTGTCATACCGCTTAATAAATTTGAAGATTTCTTCAACTGGTTGAAGAACATCTTGAATGGCGTTTGGGGTTGGACGACGTTTCGACGAAATCACATTCGTCATTTTCAAGTCCTTGTAGTCCGGGTTTGGCTTCTAGTTATGCGGCAACACGACGGACTGTCAACTTGATGCACAGCTGACTGAATAGGTTGTTTATCAATTCAGTCAGCTGTGCATCAAGTTGACAGTCCGTCGTGTTGCCGCATAACTAGAAGCCAAACCCGGACTACAAGGACTTGAAAATGACGAATGTGATTTCGTCGAAACGTCGTCCAACCCCAAACGCCATTCAAGATGTTCTTCAACCAGTTGAAGAAATCTTCAAATTTATTAAGCGGTATGACACCCTGAAATGTTTACCTTTAATACATATCAGCCGCGAAAACCTTCGTAATATATATATATATATATATATATATTTTGTAATGTAATGTAACAAATACAATTTTTATGGGTGGTCCAGTTAATTTGTTGAGCAGTATATATTATTATTTTATATAAAGATGAAGGTTTAAAACCAATGCTTTTGGAAAACTTGTTCTACTTGTAGTTTTCGTACTTTTCCAGATATACTACTATAAAGATCAATAATATAGAAACAAATGGGTGTGGCAGTATTGACGTATTTTAGGAAGTATTTAAGGACTATTATTTTGAACATGAAAGGGTGTGCATTAAAAATACACAAGTGATAATGTATGAATAATTGATTCAGGAGACAATTTGTTAAATATGAGACAAATAGATGCATTTCTTTGCCAAAAAATTCAGAAATACGAAAAAAATATTTTAAACCTGAAGTGTAATCGAAGCGAGTATTAAAATAGAATATGCAGCTACGATTAAATTTATTATATCTCGATGTCCTGTTTATAGGGAGCCCTGGAACAATTAAGCCTTTTATCAAGCTAAATCCTCATTCTCTGTATATGAAAGGGCCCAATTACTGCAATTCCCATCTTTCACGTCCCTATTGAACTGCCAAAGCCGGATATTCCCTTCAGATTTAACGTAGCAGAATCCATATCGTAAATCAACCGCCGCAAGGTTGTGACGTCATACATTCTTTCATAAAAAACGTAATATCCAGGATTTATTTCCAGCTTTTTGCTGTATTTATTGTTCTTTTGTTATTCGGGTTTGTGTTTGGCGGAACTGTTTTTGTTATCAATTAAGTCGATTTTGTAATTATAAAGTTTCCAAATTATTAGGAAGATGGACGAAAAAAATCCAAAGCCATTTATCACTCCCATGCAGGATATGATGTTCAATCAGCAAGCCTGGGCTAAATTCGAAAGAGCACCTTTTGTAAGTGACATTTAATTTACGCTGTGACAATTAAGATTTAGGTTATGCCGTCACGTCGACGTAACGATCGTTTTTGTTTGCTACTTTCAATAATGAAAGTTAACTTCATATTTAGCTACCTTATCAAAATTCACAAAAATGTCTCTTCACAATAGTTACATTTCAAGCTAATAGGGTAGTATTATAGGAAAGTTTAAAAAATTCATGACACACTTACTTGAACTTAATTAAACTCAGTCGCCATTCTACAGTCATATGTTTTATTTTATATGTTTACAGAACAGTTTTTATAACGAGTCCCTATTATATATTTATTTTATACTAAAAGTATTAATAAACTACCGAAAAATGAGAAAGCCTCTATATGTTCCGGTGAACCAGATTATGAGAAACAAGCAAGAAATGTGGGCAAAGTTAGAAAGAGCACCATTTGTAAGTGACATTTAATTTCTACATGACAACTTGCATTTTGCTGTAATTATTCCTCATTCATATGATTTACTTTAAGGTGGAATAAGTAATCTGTAAAGTAAATTCTATATCTTTATTATGCCTTGCGTTACAGCCCCTACTTCTAGTTTACAAATATGTATAACCTGCACGTTATATTTCGAATTTAATAAGTATACTAAACTGACATTTATGTGGGCTCGAAAAATTGTCAGTAAAGGGACATGCACTAATGTTTATTAAAATTCCTTAAAGAAAACTCCTTTATTCATTTATATCAACCTATACTTATGTCGTCAAGTAGGATTGTTGGTATTACCGAAGTAAATAAATGGCAGATAAAATGAAAAATCTGTCTAACAATTACGAGACCTTGTTCATAACAAACCACCACAACAACGACCAGAGCCAACTTTTCTTAATTTTTTTAAACGGACGTTCTATTTCTAGCATAACAAAAAAATATTAGCGTTTTATGTCAAAATATTGTATAGAAAAGAGCTACATACATTCTTTTAGTGTATAGAATAAACATGTCAGTTGTGGAAAAACCTTGTAAACAGTGATGGTGCGCAATCTTATCGTTTGTGATTCCCACAAAATAGTATATTATACATCAAGGTAGCGAAGCGCAGTATTATAACCTGAGCGCATATTAGATACTGAGCGCGCAGCGCGAAGTATCTAAAGCGCGAAGGTTATAAGACGATTCGCTACCGTGGTGTATATACTATTTTTTGCACTACCAAACAGCTTAATACCTAAATTCCCAACATATTTCGAAAATATTTTAACTGTCAACCTGACAATACAGCTCTTTAAAACGTCAAAATTAAAATAGTCATATTTGGTAACTTAGAAATTTATTAGTTACCACGGTGAAAATTGTTTATTTTACTTTCTCTCCCTTGGTGGAGAAAATCAACTTCACGACCTAAAAACAGGCCAATAACGATGCGTTCTGAGACTAGTAGTGCAAAAAATATATTTATCTACTCCAGTGGGATAAGTAACTCATTACGTCACTCATTTGACACTATTTCAGTTAGGTAATGAAGCTCATTACACCACTCAGTTATGTAATGGTTTCATTACGCAACTGAGTTGTGTAATGACTTCATTACCTAACTGAAATAGTGTCAAATGAATGACATAATGACATTTGCCTACTAAAATATTTTTGAAAATGACAGATCTGACATTTCTCTTAATGCACTTTTCTCAATTTTAGGCAGTCGTAGATAAAATTTTGTACAATACATGTGTGATAATGCATCATTAATATACTTGTGTTCTTACATAACTCGTGCTACGCACTCGTTTGTAACTTACACACACGTATATTAATGATGCGGTTATCCCACTTGTACAGTAAATAACTATTATCATATCCTAAATTTTACAGAAAAGGGTTACTGAGTAAGCGATCATTACATAAAGTATTATCAAAAATTATTTTTGTCTAGTATAATTTTGGAATAGTTCCTAATTTATGAATGCAACTGCGTTTATACTTAAATGTCAAACTTGACATTTGATTTTTTAGTAGTTTATGACCACCTCGGTGGCACAGTGGATCGAGTGCCAGGCTTGCATACGAAAGTTCTCGGTTCGAATCCGTAGATAGGCGGAACCTTTTCCGTAGTCCACTGAATCGGTAGCGAGCCGGGTGACTATTCGGCGTTATGATACAATTAATGTCACTCTCCTCTGAAGACTGGTCTATGAGGTACAGTAACAAGACTACACACAAAACATATACACACACGTGACTTGAAGCTATCACAATAGGCTCATGTTTAATTTTGTGGTCTAACTAAATAGTATCTTGAATGATCATAAATTATCCTAAAAGAAAAGTAATTTCCGCTAAGTGTCTCAAATATTAATTCCTATTATAATAGATCCGCGAATTGTGTTGAGGGTAGAGCCGAATATTTAAGTTATTCATTGCTTTGGGACTGAAGAAATGCTTGGTAGTATTGGTAAATGATTGCCTTATAGTGATTTATGTAGAAAAAACGTAAGAAAGCGTTTAGAGCCCAAGGCGTAGCTGTGGGATTTAACACGACAAGGGCCATAAACGCTAGTTACACACGAGGTACATGCAATATTTTGTGTACAGACCAGAATATTCACAATTAACACCAGATTTCTAGTTTTCATACAGTTTGGCAACCTACGATGTCATTAAGAGAATGCAGGCTTTCACGGCCGTTTTCCATAATGGTAGGTTCTTCCGGATTTGCCGTGGTCGTCGATTTGAACTTGACGTTTCGCTGCTCATGCTGTCAGCTTCTTCAGAAGATTTCTAAAGAACAGAATAGAGGAGCTATCAAGAGCTCATTAATACCCGAGTCGGAACATCGTCGACTACTGCCTAGCTATACTGGACCCCCTAGACTTTATGACTTCCAAAGAACCACAAACCAGAAGTTCTAGCCAGGCCAATTGTTAGCATTTTCGGATCTCCTACGTATGAACTATCCAGATACCTCGCTAACATATTACAACCAAACGTATGCAGAACAGAATTCTACGTGAAGGGTTCTGAGCATTTCGTGAAAATATTGGCTCAATTGGAAGTAACAGACCAGGTCATGTTGGTCAGTTTCAATATGGAATCCCTGCTCACCAACGTACCAGTAGAAGATTCAGTAAATTTTACGCAACAACGCTTTGTACCTGAAGCACTTCAAGAAGACGTCCCAGTAAGGAGTGTCTCACGACGACCTACTTCCTTTGGGAAGGAATGTACTACGAACTAAAGGAAGGAGCCGCTATGGGATATCCGTTATCTCCAGTCATTGCCAAAATAGTTAGCCTTTGAAGAAAAAGGTATAGAGTCCAGCCATCTCAAACCTAAATGCTTGTTCCAGTACGTCGACGACACTTTCATTTTATGGCCCCTTGAAAAAGCAGCTCTTGATGTGTTCTTGGCACACCTAAACAAGCACTATGCTAAAATAAGATTCACCATGAAAACTGAAGAAAATGGAGGCCTACCTTTCCTGGACATGTTAGTGAAACGCACCGCTAACAACAGATTCAGCCATGCAGTGTATCGAAAGAAAACTCACACTGACCGCTATCTGCCTGCTTCGTCTCATTATCATCTCCAAGAAAAGAGATCATTCATCAAGACACTTATTCATCGGGAAAACAATATTTGTGACGAGGACAGTAATCCACAAGAACTAAAACATGTGGAAGAAGCTTTGCCCGCGAATGGCTACCGTCGACGAGGCATCAGGAAAGCATGCCATACACCATAAAACCGAAAGAGCCTAAACCTAAACATAATGAACCGAACCGAAGTAACCGACAGAATAAGAAAGATCTTAGATAAGAAAAACATCGCGGTCGGCTATGGTACAATAAGAGAGGTTGAACAATTGATTCCTTTCAACGAAGATTATTTGCCCAGGCTACAGACAGAAGGCGTTTACCAGCTCCAATGTACTTGTGGCAAATCTTACATCGGACAAACGGGAATAAGCATTCAATTTAGAATAAAAGAACACCAGAGCCACACGCGACTTGGAAACACAAAAATGCGCCATGGCAGAACGCTTATTACGAGCAGGGGACCACAGAATAAATTACGACTCTGTCAATGTAGTAGCCAGGACTAAAAAGTACGTCTCTCGTGGTATTCCGGAATCAATTAAAATTATTATCAACCCGCACAATTTCAATTGAAAAGAAGGTTACCACCTTAGTAACACATGGAAGGTAACTTTGCAAAAACAATCATACCATAAACCAGTTCCACGTGAGCAACCAAGCGGAAAACGACGAGTCCCAATAACATACAAGATTTGCATGAGCAGCCAACCGTAACGACTCCTCGGTATACAACCAGAAGCAGAAGGCACCAACATCATATATATATAATAGATGAATGAAAATTTGGCTGCTTCGATGAAATAATAAGGTTGTGGAGATAGATAGCCAAAAAGTTTATTGTTGTAGGTATAAAAAATCTGATTGTCCCTTAAGGTCCAAACGTCATACATGTGAAGGTTGATAACATATTTTACGTTTCGCAACTTTAGATGGCTTCATCAGAAATTATTGACAAGTAATATAACAAAATGGCTTCCATAAAAGTTTATAATAATTGATAACAAAATTTGCAAATGACTAATTAAAGCCACATTGCAAGTATACGGCGTCTAAATGGATAAAGGTGAAATATTAAACAATCAATAATGATTGTTTAATATTTCACCTTTATCAGATTTTTTATACCTACAACAATACACTTTTTGGCTATCTATCTCCACAACCTTATTATATCATATATATATATATATATATACCGGGTGTCCGTTCTCAAAGTCGAACATAGGCGATTAACATTGTATTGAACGTTTTTGCCGATTGCTGCTCGCCAATTCAACTTACAGGGAAGGTAATGGTATCAATGGAAAGATAAAAGTATTACGCATCAAATGATACTAATAATAATACTCAAGATGCAATTTTTATTTTAAAATACTAATTTAAAACTTGGAAATTTTTAAATACGCCTTGCCTTGCTTTTCACGTTCGATAGCCTTTGTCAAAAAAATTGGTAATTAGTTGGCGTAAATCAGGTATTTTCTGCCAACATCTGTTAAAATTATCTACAGAAAAATGAATTATTTCAGTGAAGAACGAGTGAATGCACTAATGTTAATTGGCTATGTTCGACTTTGAGAATGGACACCCGGTATATATATATATGCTGGATTTTTTACGGTTGTCACCGCCCATCTCTCAACCTTAATCTCCATTCCTTTTTGTGGTTCCATTCTCCATCACCAGTGTCTCTTTTTTCCATTGCTTCCTCCACTGCGTCTCTCGATGACCTCCTTGGTTTTCCTCTCTTTCTTCTACCTATAGGGCTCCAGTCCGTTATTCTATTTATCCATCTACTATGGCTGCATCGTCTTACGTGTCCATATCATTGAAGTCTTTCTTCTTCTATGTAGTTCAGCGTATCTGTTTGTAGAGACCTGCGCGGGTCCAATATATAGAACCCGCACTCGACCCGCGAACAGTAATTTTCACATTTTATACCCGCACCCAATCCGCGACTCGCCGTTTCAAACCCGCACCCGACCCGCGACCTGCAAGTTTTGCACTTTTAAGCCGCACTTGACCCCAAATTCGAATATTGGACCAATACGTACCAGCAACTTGCTTCAGATAGAATGCCCATACACAATAAAGAAACATATTTTCACACTTTGGCGGTCAAATTATTATTAGCTATAATTTCTTTATACAAACAAACAAAATTTATGTTGAAGAAATGAAGTTGTACCCGTCACCCGACCCGCAACCTGCAGTTTCAAATCGGCACCCGGCCCGCTACCCGCAATATTGATATAAATCCTACCCGCAATGCCGGTAACCCGCGGGTATTCTGTCCAGTCTCGTTACTCCACAGAATCTTCGTCAGTATTCCATCTCCACTGCTGTTATTTTACTTTGATTTCTTTTATTTATGATCCAATTCCTTGCTCCGTATGTCATAATGCTTTGTACCATGGTATTGTATATCTTGGCTTTTGTATTTCTTGTAATATCCACCAATATCAGTCTAGAAATCTTCTGAAAGAGCTGACGGCATGAGCAGCGAAACATCAAGTTCAAATCGACGACCACGGCGTAGCCCGGAAAAACTTACCATTACGATGTCATTGCTTGTCAAACTGATAAACAAGATCATGAGCGGGCCGTAATAGTACATTAGTTCATTTTTCAACTTTTTAAAAGTCAGTAATAACCGCATTACATATATAGTTGTGGCCGTAATAGATATTTATACATTAAGGGAGATATGATTATGTTTTTTCCCTGAGGTTGACATATGTTACAGACCGAGGGCTCTGGTCCGAGGTCTGTAAGTCAACCAAAGGTAAAGAACATGAATATGTCCCGTGGTGCATACAATATTTTATCTACTAGCATATTCGTAAAAATAGTATGAAATTTCAAAATGCCATAATGACATTTCAAATTAGAATATGTAAGTAACATCAAGGATTGCCTCATTGTATGGTTGCTAAGACGTTAATTGTAGTTGCATTGTTACCATGAGTTTGAGGGAGAAATACTTTGACAAGTCCCTTGGGAGCTTTTCATATTTTGTTGCTAGTAGATAAAGTACTTTATGACTCTTGGAATGTAAAGTAGCACATTATGTCCTCAAAGATGGGTACAAAGTGACCAATTCCGCCCGGTCTTACATACATTTTTCTGTTTTGTTGATCTAACATGGTTAATGCAGATACAGAACGCACTGGCACTGAACAGCGCAGTATTTGATTTACAAAATATCACAAAACGAATATGCTCCTTCAAACACTTAATATATTCAATAAAGCTTCCAAAATTGTTGCACATCTCTCTATGCGACCGACGTTTGAATTCCTAATACTATTTGGACCTTCGTCAGGATGTTTTTGGTTTACTGCACTTCTAATCATATCTCTCAGTGTTCCTTCGTCGTTCAGATTGTCTTGTGCGTAAACCAATTGTGTGAGGCGACTCCACAAAAAAAGTATTGTTAAGGCAGCTGATCTTAGGAGCCGCGCAGTTGGACTATTTTTTCAATCCACTTATCACCAAATGCGTAATGCATACATCCAGCTACCCATACTGAAGAATGTGCTCTGAAACAGTCGTGTTGATAATAATATTTCTCCTTTCTCTAAGCTACGCGGTATATCTTCTAAGTTTGTAAATAAGAATTTTTATTTAAACTTTCTATAAATAATAGCCCTTTAACACCAAACCGGTATGAAATGGCACATTAAACATCGACTTTCTTGTAGTATTTTTTTCTGTTAAAACACGTTAAAGGTACAGATTTTACTGGATATATACCCCTTAATTTATTATTTATTGGATAATATCATACCCGAATTTATCACAGTGTTGTCAAATTTCAATGCCTTTTTTAATCCGTGTGAGTAAACTAAGCATCATAAGTTTTTGTCATTACATTTTTTTTAGTAAAGTAAGTAAAGTTCGGGCACTTCTGGCACACATGGCCTGAGACAAGGCGAGTCAGGGTCGCCGAAATATCTCTTTCCGAAACCCAGTCAATCTGGTACACGTTAACGGCGTACTGGGTGATGTGGTTAGCATCACGCCTTCGACGACTGCATTACTTTCCCTACTTCTACAACTGTGGTTTCGGTTCCCAATTTGTAAAGCGACTGGGTGGCCCGCCCGCCAGTTGCCAGAGGTATGAATTGAACCCGTACCGTGGCCTGACGCCCTAACCGTTTGGCCACGCTGGCGACCATTGCATTTTTTTACTCATAATTAATCAGGTTGCTGGCTACCTAGGATTGTAATGAAATCGCTGGGACAGCCCGCATTTCCAGATATTTCATATAGATGTAAAAGATTTCAATAAAAAAAATTCAGAGTCCTATATCAGTTTTTTACTTCCTTTTACTATAAAGGAAGTATTGGATTCACCCCAAAAATTCGAAATTGAGTTTTCAACGGATCTTCACGTTTTAGAGTCCCCTGATCCCAAAAAACATATTTTTTTTCATTGGTCTGTCTGTGTGTCTGTGTGTGTGTCTGTCTGTCTGTGTGCCTGTGAACAGAATATCTCAAAAACGAAAAGAGGTATGGCGTTGAAACTTCATATATAAGTTTTGTGTACTATGTAGATGAGACAGCAAGCTTTTTAAGAAAATCGCATAACCGGAAGTAGGTGTTTACTCTTGTGATTTTTCAGTTTTTTCGATTTTTTCAAAAACGGCTCTAACGATTTTTTTTAAACTTTACATTTTTCTTACATTTTTAATGTGTATTGATGTGAGATAGGTGATTTTCCAGTTGAATACTTCTAAAGTGGGTTTCTTTTGTTTTTTTTTCTATTTTTTTTATTAACTCCTATTTTAAATAAAACACCCGGTATATTATTACATTTTTGAATTCACCTTAAAATTCTAGAGAAAATTTGTCTCTTCAACTAACGCTCGATTTTGTACCGTTTTTGTAGAATTTGTAATTTTTGAAAATTTTTAACAAATGGTTAAAAATTAAAAATGATATTTTTGACTAATTATAAGATCACTGTAAAAGGAAGTTGTGTGAGTGTATCACACCAGATTTTTTAGTGTAAAATTGCTAAGGAGCAATGTGATTAAAGCAGGCATACATGCAAGATTAACTAGCTAAATAAAAATTAAATTATTAAACACTTCCAGCACTTGATACTCCTAATCTTAACATATGCAAACTCATGCAGAGTTTGATTAAGATAAAGGTAAAGGCGGTAAATAATCAAGCAGCAGCTTGAGTGGTTCTGAAAGCAACCATGAAGAATAATGTGTCTAATATTTCAAAACGGTGCTAGTCTTGTGATTAAGTTGTTTGAGTTTCAAAAAAGTGTAAGAATAACGTGGTAAGCTAAACTTGACTTATAGCACTAATGAATCAAAAAATTTTCAGAAATCGCTGGAGAAAGTGTTAGAGTTGACAGGGAAGATCATATATCCTGTAATCTAAATACAATAATAATTATATTTTAACAGAAGTAGATGCCTCTTAGTTATCGTTGTGACCTGATAACTTTCAATTTCCTAAATACGGAGGTTTGATATTGTCCTTGTCTACTAGCAACATGATATTGTACATTTTCGTCATAGAAACAAAATATTAAAAGCTACTCATAACTCCCAAGTCAAATTATTTCTCCCTCAAACTCATGGTAACCATGCAACTACAAATAACGTCTTAGCAACCATACAATGAGGCAATCCTTGATGCTACTTACATATTCTAATTTTAAATGTCATTATGACATTTTGAAATTTCATACTATTTTTACGAATATGCTAGTAGATAAAATATTGTGTGCACCACAGGAGATATTCATGTTCTTTACCTTCACCTAACACATGTCAACCTCAGGGAAATAGTATATTGTCTAACTAGTGCTGAAAGTTAGATATTTCACACAAATGCGATAGTTAAGCCACGAGCCGAAGTTCTTGTTGATGTTAATATTTTTTCATAACACCTACTTGTTATTTGTCAATAAGAGAACTGTCAACTTGACTGAAAAGTTACCCATAACAACAATGGCTGTTATACCTTTAACAACCTAGGTCGTTAAGAAATAACAGAACAGTAACATTTTAACATTGGCAATACTGAAATGTATAGTCGGTGACACTGTAAGTCTATGTGAAATTCGAGGTTAGCTGTTTAGGTTTTGCGTCAGTCTGTGTCAAAACTGACGCAAAACCTAACCTACTAACATCGAATTCCACATAGACTTACAGTGTCACCAACAATACCTTTTATTATTGCCAAACGTAATTTTTTTCCACAGGTGACTCTGATAAGACGAGTTTTCTAACGCCCGTTACTAGTACTATTTAACTTTTTCATTTAAATTGCTCTAAAATTTCAATTTTTGTAGGTGTTATGAAAAATATTCAACGACATACGGCCGTTATCGCATCTAGCTGCCTTATGTCGTTAATAACTATATTGTTTTACTACCTATTTGAATTATTTGGTAATAATAACCTCACACTGTTTGCGATCGTATTCTATGGGTTTTGTTATTTTCTAGTTCTGAACTCTACTTGGCTTCTCTACGTATTCCTAGCGTTAAACTATAATTTCAGTGCAAATTAATATAACTCTACCTCTTGGTAAGAAATGTGTTCGTTTTTGAGGTTGTGCGTAATATTTTTTATTCGCAATCACATTGTAATGTGTCAATTTCATGACATGACAACAGCTGGGAACTAGATGATTACTTGAAACTAGCCAGGAAATTATTACATACCCCGAAAAATATTACATATAGTCAAATTTATACCCATTCGGAGTCACGTGATAATCTAGTAATTTTACGTATGTCGATTCTTAAAAATGCAATTTTAGGGAAATAAATGACATTCCGTTTTGTAGGTTATCCTGACATATGCCAATTTCTAAAACAAGGTTGCTACGGGTTTATTCTCTTATATGAAATCAAACTGAATTTACAGGTTAAAGAAAACATAACATGTCGTAAAATGTAAATATAATAAAGATATGTCAGCTGCTACATTAAAAACCTGCTGCGTATAGCAAATTTTAAGTCAATTTCTGTGCATGCATATTCTGTTATAGAACATTGCCATTTGAAGCCTATTTCCTTGCACAATCTATTTAGGGAAGAAACTGAATGTGAAAAGTCTCCAGATTCTTCAACCAAGAATTTTTTAGATTTTTTATGGTTACAGATTCTTTAGCTACATACATTTTATATACAGTGTCTTGACTGCTTCGTCGACTTCCGTTTTTGCATTCTTCACTTTCTGGCTCATATTTTCGGTAAATTGTGCTCTCCGAGATATTTAACGCAAGAGAAGCACGGCGAACAGCGTTGGAGGGTGAAACTGTTGATTTACTATTATTAATATTGTACTCTTCATAAAAAAAACGAATAATATTCAAATTAATTGTTGTGACTGCTCGTTATACCGCATGTCCGATGGTTTCTTTTAATTTTCAGTTTTCGGCTCAACAATTTTAGGTTTTATTACCCTTATCTCAATAACTTACACGAAAAATATAATCTGACAGATTAGAAACGTCAAATTTTTAAAATTAATATTATGAATCGACATGCCTTTTTTTCAAATTTCTTCCATTTCATCTATTTTACTAAAGATGAACAGAGACAGACAAAAGTCACGTGACTCCGAATGGGTATAATTTTGACTATACCTGAAGAGTGGGGTGTTTCCATGGTAACAAAACATTGAGTGGGTTGTTTTCATGGTAACAAAAATATTAGCTACATCAAGATATCTATTATTCAGAATTCAATTGTAGTTATTTTTAAAATTAGATGATTGCAAATAAAATAGTATACATACCACGGTGGAAAGTTTGATCCCTGTCTCGAGATAAAGTTAACCTCGACGCTACGCGTCTCGGTAAACTACCTATTCTCTCGACAGTAATGAAACACTTCCCACCTCGGTATGTAATATACTATTTCACGTTTTAGAAACTAGTTAGTTATAAATAAGTGGCAAATTAAGAAAGCTTGTTTATTCTGAAGCAAGAAATGTTATTCGGAAGGTTATCGAATTCTTTAATACCCAAAAAAAGTGGTCGATGGACATTCACCTTAAACAAAGCTAACACATTAGCCGCTACAGCTATAGGAAAATCCATAACTGTTATAAAAGCTATACGAAAAGAAAGTCATGCAGCTGGAAACCATTTACTACGGTCTCCAAAAAAGAAAATAAGAACAGGACCTGCAAATCAAATTGTTTTAGATGATTTTGAACGGGGTGTTACAAAGAGAACTGTGCATGAAGTTTACACAGTTAGCGATAAAGTTCCTACTTTAAAATTATTATTAGAGAAGCTGAAGAAGACAATTTACTTCACAGGAAAACGAGAAACGTTACAACAGTTATTGCTATTTGGATTTAAATACTAAGATATCATGATAAAAGGAAATTATTAATGGGACGAAATGAAATTTGGCCTGGTGTTCTCGGTATCTGAGGACGTTGATGGATAATCAAAAGGTAGGAGACCAGAAGATCCCCGTTACCTTTTTAGATTAAACCTACATTCATACATCATATAGCGTTTGATCCGAAGAGGAACCTGTTTTGTATGGAAGTGAAAAAAGTGATCAGATGTACTATAATAGTGTATGAAGATGGATGAAATAGCTTTATAGCTTGAAATGACTTGGTTGATACAATGATGACATGAATCACACCGATTTCATGCACTGGTTGGAAAAGCAACTTATAACTAATTTTCCTCCAAGTGGTATAGTTTTAATGGATCACAGTGTTGACACCATTGAAACCCTAATGCTCACTGTCAATACAGGCTTTCAGATGAAGATAGTGGTATTTTTTTAGAAAGTGTTACTGACATTGACTAATGACCATGTACACTTTTTAATAGTATATTATGTATCAAGTTTTATAAACGTCAGTTTAGTCACGAGTTCATTAAAATTTTTACACTTATTATATTAGGTTAAATTGTGCTTGACAAACGTCAAAGTGACGGTTGAACACTAACTTCATTTTAGTTTTGGCTGTGGCTAATAAAGCAAATACTATTTGAACCTAACTTCACCCCATGACTAAAACATCGTTGCCAACTTCAGCTCATGACTAAGAGGCTCTTTAGTCATAGCACTTAGCGACGTGTATACTCTGTTCACTATGGTCCCGGATTGTCAAAAATGACGTTTTATGGTAGCACTGTTGCATTTCTATTGGTTTTTTTGTTACTACTAGGTTGGACAACGCAAAAGCGTAATTTTGAAAATCTGGGTTTTTGTTACCTGGCAACTTTTATTTATTTTTGCTTAAATCAGTTCGAAATATAACCTATAATTTATAGTTTTGACATTAGTAGCTTTATTAATTGTTTCTAGTTACCCATACCTTGACTTAAAAATATTAACCATGATATAATAGTATATTATACAACGAGAGCTGTAGGAAGCATATTACACGCGAGTTGGAAAAGTTACGCACAAGCCGCGTAGCGGCGCGTGTGTAATTCCACGAGCGTGTAATTGCTCTATAGCTCGAGTTGCGTACTATACTTTTTCTACGATCACACTCATTTCAGTCACATCCCTACACCGCTTCGTACAAACAACAGAAGCTAACTGTAACGTAATAAAAAAAATTACGTGTTAGTCATTATCATTACGTAACACTGTTTGTAACAACGAATTTACTAATCAAGTAAGCAGTGCTTAATGAGCAATTTACTAATAAAGGAGTAGAAAAAGGATTGTTTTTAATTGGATTTTGACATTGACAATCCGGGACTATAGTGAACAGAGTATATGTTAGTATAAAAATGGCATTTTAGTTACAGGAGTAGAAAAAATAAGTTAATTAATTAACACCTATATCTAGTTAAGTGTCTGTTATTCAGTATTGCAAATAGTAATTATTGTATAAGTGTTTTAGAAGGCGTTTTATCCACGAAAGAACGATTAAATGCGAGAAGGAAGTTCGAGCATTTAATTTCTTAGGTGGATAAAGCATACCTAAAACACGAATACAGTGTAACGTTTCATCCAACATCTCAATAAATATCTAAAAAAATACATAAATTTTGTATTGACAGCTGTGAAAAGTCGTAGTGACAATTTGGAAAGTACCGAGAGATCAAATTTATACGTTTGACAGTACCGACGTGTATTGTCAGTCTATGTCAAATTCGAGGTTAGTAGGTTAGGTTTTGTTTGTTATTTGATACACACTGCCGCAAAACTCAAATTTGACTGCTTGACAGTACTACCAACAATACAGTAGTGAGTGAAATGGTTTTTATCTCACTAGTGGATCAAGGGGCACTTTAGAGATCTAAAATCGATGTAACAGCCTCATAATTAGGAGCTGTTGGATAATAGTTATTTACTATACAAGTGGGATAAGCAAACGAGTGCGTAGCACGAGTTATGCAAGCACACAAATATATTAATGATGCAGTATCACACATGTATTGTACAAAATTGTATCTACAACTGCCTAAAATTGAGAAAGGTGTATTAACAGAAATGTTAGATCTGTCATTTTCAAAAATATTTTAGTAGGCAAATGTCATTATGTCATTCTTTGACACTATTTCAGTTAGGTAATGAAACCATTACACCACTCAGTTAGGTAATGAAGCCATTAGATAACTGAGTGGTGTAATGAGCTTCATTATCTAACGGAAATAGTGTCAAATGAGTGACATACTGCAGTAGATAAAGATCATTATCAAATTGTTACCTACAATATAAGCACAATTTTTATATTTTGTAATTATTAGGTTAATTTCAATAGCATTTTTCTTGTTGGGCACTTCATTCCATGTAGGAACATGGTCTGAGACAAGACGAGTCAGGTTCGCCGAAATATATCTTTCTGAAACTCAGTCATCTGGCACACGTTAACGGCGTACTGGATGATGTAGTTGGTATCACGCCTTCGAAGACTGCCTTACTTTCCCTAGTTCCACAACTGTGGTTTCGGTACCCAATTTTTAAAGCGACTGGGTGGGCCGCCCGCCATTTGCCAGATGTGAGAATTGAACTCCGTACCGTGGCACCGCAGCCTGACGCCCTAACCACTCGGCGGCGTTGGCGACGTCAATTATTTGTAATACTTCTAATAATGATCATCTACTCAAAGAGGCCAGAAATGATAATAATTAATTACAATTATTCAAATTTTCCGCTCAAAATTTATTATTTTGACAGTACCACTACAAACTATCTCAGCTCCCTATACTCCCATTTTAAATTTTGTGAGCTTTGCAGAGCTATAGTTGTAATTTTTTGTCATTTAATTAGCCAACTATGGCAAACACGAACGTAGCCTAATGAATGATGCAGGTCGATATATCTTTAAAAGGTCATCCAGCAAAATGCTATAACTACCGCATGATTATTCTAATACCCCACATTGGTAAGGTATAGTATTCCGACCAAAAATTGGAAAGCTATTTAAAATCAAGTACACTTGCTTTCAAAACTTTCACGTACACATTCAAAATCAAGTAACAACGATTTTCCAAATTTTTAGCTGAGTGAACGGGTAATTTTGAAATTAGGTTAAAGATGACATCGACAGCATTTAAAAAAATAGTTATCGGACCCTCAGGACACAAATTTCTGCTTTTATCTAGCCCATAATTAGTAGCAACTCTTCTTATGGACCACCCCTCTTTTAATTTGGAGAGCATCAAAACTTTGTCTTGCTCTGTCAATCGAGACATTTTGACTTAAGTGTCAATGAATGACAATCAAGCAGTCATTGTATGAATCAAATTACGAAGTGACTTACTGTTCTCAATGCTAGCCTGATTTTAAATAGCTTTTCAATTTCTGGTTGGAATACTATACTTCTACAAATTATTAATAGCCGACTCAAACCTTTTCTCTTACCACGAATATCTGAAAAACAAGTTGGTTTCATGTCAAGCAAAGGTACAATGGAATACATATCGACTGCCCGACAGTTGATAGAGAAAGCAAGAGAATTCAATACTGAGATGTATATATGCTATGTGGGGAATACTCTAAAATCTTTGCTATGGTTAGCTTGCAAAAACTCTGGAAAATACTTGCAGAAATGGGTGTTCCGACTCATTTAACAACCCTTATCAGTCAGTTATACCAGACAAACTACGTCTTCATAAAAGTTAATGACAACATGTCAAAGAGATTTGGAATACATAATAGTGTTCGAAAAGGGTGCACTCCCTCCCTGATATTGTTTAACATATATAGGAAACACACTATGGGAATAGTAGTAGACAATTAGAAATATGGAATATTCAAAACCAAGTTCATGCTGATGATACTCTACAATTGCTGCTAGTATTAAAAAGCTTGAAGCTGCGATGGAAATATGGCCTAAAGCTAAATCCATCGATATGCTCGTCGAAGGAGTAACAAATAACTCCTCCCATATAAGAAATATAGCTGAATTTCAAGTAGTGGACAAACTTGTATATCTAGGCTTTATAAGATTACTTAATGCACTTATTTTTCTAATTGCGATGCATTTGGCAGACACATGGAATCTAAAACAATTACATACAGGAACTAGATTCTATGGACCTACACCGTGCCAACGAATCAATTCTCCAAGAGTTAAACATTCCTCTCCTGAAATTTATTACCATTCATTTCCTTCTATTACTATTATTAAGTTACTTCGAAATCCCTATTTTTAAAATTACTCTATAATAGTATGAGCATGTGTGTTACCAAATTATAAATTGTCAATTTAAATTGGGATTATATTTTTACAAATAAATCGTTGCTGATATTCCAAGATTTTTACTTCTAGCCAGAAGCATTAACTATTAATTTTGAGTAATGCGGTTAATGTGTTAATGACGCCTCAGGATTATGTTAACTACACCCAAACTCATATTTAATTAATTATCCTCTGCTCACGCCACTTTCGTATTAGCCAGGCGGAAACTCAAATCCTTTTTGGGATTCTGTCTAAGCTACAGCAAGATGCTGAATATTATTTCAGTAAAGTTTCCGTTTTTATTGTAAAAATTTCACAGGAAGATTGCTTCTTACTTTTAAAGTAGAGGTAAAACATGGCAATTGTTTAATTATTTAGCTGTACTGCATGCTTTTGGACAATGCAATTTTGTTCGTTCTTATTTGATCAAAATATATCTTCCTTTTATTCCTAATCTATACATATATAAAGGAAAGTCATAACACTGACTAATCAACGCAGAGCCGAAACCACTGGTACTAGAAACTTGAAATTTGGGTGCAAGGTTCAATTTTTTACGTAAGGTAGTGCTAAGAAGGGATTTTTTAAAATTCGACCCCTAAGGGGGTGAAAATGGGTAAAATGTGTTTTCACGAATTCCTCAATATCTCTTACACCCGATAAGATATCAATTTGGTGTTTACTTGCAAAGATTACCAATGCAAATACCTAGAAACGCTTTTCAGGATTTTGCCTTAATCAATCCCTAAAGGTGCAAATCTGGATTGGGGGTGAATTAAAGAACCCTTCGTATCTCCTATGTTTATTGAGTTAGAACATTCTTTTGTGGCATATAGATGTATTTTTAAAATATTTAGAAAGAGGTTTAAGGGAATTTAAAAATTTTAACCCTAAAGGGGTAAAAGGAGGAAAAACTTAAAAGGGGTAGGGGGGTAAAATTATTAATTTTTGTTGTTGTAAGTTCCATTTCACAATAATGAGTTAAAAGCGATTTTTTTAAATTCCGCCTATACGGGGGTGAAAAGGGGTAAACTGTGTTTTCACGAGTTCCTCAATATCTCTTAGACCCGACAAGATAGCGACTTGGTGTTTACTTGCAAGTATTATTAATGCAAATACCTAGAAACGTATTTTAGAATTTTGATCTAATCAACCCCTAAAGGTGCAAATCTGGATTAGGGGTGAATTAAATAACCCTTCGTATCTCCTATGTTTATTGAGTTAGAACATTATTTTTTGGCATATAGATGTATTTTTAAAATATTTAGAAAGGAGTTTAAAGGAATTTGAAAATTTTAGGCCTAAAGGGGTAAAAGGATGAAAAACTGAAAAGGGGTAGGAGGGTAAAATTATTAATATTTTTCGCTGTAAGTTCTATTTCACAATTAAATGGGTTGAAAGGAATTTTTTTAAATTCCTCCCCTACGGGGGTGGAAAGGGGTAAAATGTGTTTTCACGAGTTGCTCAATATCTCTTAGACCCGATGAAATAGCGACTTGGTGTTTACTTGCAAAGATTATCAATGCAAATACCTAGAAAAGTATTTTAGAATTTTGCCCTAATCAACCCCTAAAGGTGCAAATCTGGATTGGGAGTGAATTAAAGAACCCTTCATATCCCCTATGTTTATTGAGTTAGGACATTCTTTTTGGCATATACGAATTTCTCAATATTTCATAAGGCCCTATAATGTAACAATTTGGTTTTACTTAGAAAGGCTACCTATACAAATTCCTAAAAATGTAATTCAGGATTGTGCACAGATCAACTCCTAAAGGTTGGAATTTGGTTTCAGGGGTAAATTATAAAACCTTTCGTATTTCCTGTGGTTCCAGATGATCATGGTTTTTTGGCATATGTGTATTTTTTAAATCTTTAAAAAGTTGTTTAAATTTTTTATTCTAAATTTCATTGTGAAAGGAGTAAAAATGGGGTAAAAGTAAAAAGAAGTTAAAAAGAGGTTAAAGTTATTGATTTTTTTCCGTGTGTCCAGTTTCGAATAAAATAGGAGGATTTCCGAAATTCCACCTGTAAGTGGTGGAAACTGGTATGTTGCTACAATTTATGAATACAACATTTAATAAGTACATTTATTATTTTTATTCTCATTGTTATACTAAACCTATAGTTTTATCAATCTACATAAGGAGAACGACAATTACATACACATTTCCAGGGGACACGAGAAGCATAAAAGGGTTATGGAGAACTTTTTTTGGAAGAATATTGTTTCCTTTTTACCTACAATATTGTTTTGCAGCGTTTGTTAGTTTAGCATATTGAGTGAGAGAGGAGGGGAGAATTCTAGAATTCGTTTAGGATTTAGAAGAAAAAACATTTGTAGTCCGTACGAAGAACGGGTATCTTGCTAGTAAACTATAAAGTGAAATACCTTTTAACATATTACTCGCGATTCTAACGGTTTAAAACTCTCTGAGAAATAATGTACACTCTAGTATACTACAGATGAATATTCGTTAAACTTTCTAGTTTGAAACTTATAGAAATCAGATTACTTTTTAAGACTAAAGATCCGAAATGCTAATTTGCGATATGGGATCAAAAATACATAGCGATCAAAAATAAAATGGATCGTGGGAGACAATGAAAAATATGTCCCCTGTCTATGCAGCACTTTATAAAACTACATTTGAACTACAATTAACTGTAGTTCATGTCACTAACACAACCTAATAAGATACACAAATATGCAAAAAAAATTTATTCGAATTTATAGATGAAATTGACAAATAAGCTAATAGTATATTATACATCAAGGTAGCGAAGCGCAGTATTATAACCTGAGCGCATATTAGATACTGAGCGCGCAGCCCGAAGCGCGAAGGTTATGAGACGATTCGCTACCGTGGTGTATATACTATTTTTTGTACTACCAAACGGCTTAATACCTAAATTTCCAACAAATTTCGAAAATATTTTAACTGTCAACCTGACAATACAGCTCTTTAAAACGTCAATATTAAAATAGTCATATTTGGTAACTTAGCAATTTATTAGTTACCACGGTGAAAATTGTTTATTTTACTTTCTCTCCCTTGGTGGAGAAAATCAACTTCACGACCTAAAGATAGGCCAACAACGGTGCGTTCTGAGACTGGTAGTGCAAAAAATGACATCTGATGAAGTTAAACAAAATGTTGAAAATTACTATTAAACTCTTCTTCTTCTCCTTCAAGCTTTGGATATTCATCCGTTGCGATATTACGTTCATTCTGTATTAGTTTGTTTGATCTTTCCATCTCTTTTTCGGCCTTCCTAGATTTCTTCTTCCTTTTGCTCTATATCTGAAATATCTCTTGGGTAGTCTATCATTTTCCATTCTTTCTAAGTGTTCTTGCCATCGTTGTCTGTAGTCAATTAGGTCAAAAATATTAAGCTCTTCTCTTATATCTGCATTTCGTTTTCTATCCCGTAGGCTGTATCCAGCTGTAGGTCGTAGAAATCGCATCTCAGAAGTTGTTATTCTATGTTCATCTTGATTTGTTAGGGTCCAGCATTCGCTGCCATATGTAAAAGCGGGAACGGAAGCCACTTTGTAGAATTTCATGAATGTTTCAGGTCGGACTTTATTTTTGAGTGTTCTTTTTATTGTACCGTTGTAGTAATTGAATTTTTCAATCTTTATGTGTATGTCAGTTTTTCCAAGATACGATATTATACAGCCCAGAAATTTGAAACTATTTACTTTTTCTATTATTTTGTTATTTAGTACGATTTTCGATCGAACTGGTTCGTTACCGCAAAATGCCATTATTTTCGTTTTATTTATTGAGATTTTGAGATTGTGTTCCTCCATCACTTGTTGTAATTTAAAAGCTGCTTTTTGTAGTGAATCCTCGGAATCTGCTACAATCAGCTGGTCATCCGCAAATAGAAAAGTAGCTATATGCTTTCTATTATTTAAGTCGTGCGTATACTCTGGTAATTTACTAATCCACTGTCTAACAGCTTCGTCCATATACAGGTTAAATAAAATTGGAGACAGGCTGCATCCCTGTCGTAGTCCAAGATTTGTAGATTCATTTTCATCTATATTGTCATATATGCATATTTTTGTATTCGAGTAGATATTTTTAATTACTTGAATTAAATAGGTGCATCGGTATACCCCTTTTATCCATTATTTCCCATAATTTGGGCCTGTATATCGTATCAAAAGCTTTCATATAGTCTACGAACATCATGTGCGTTTCTTTGTTATACTCTCGGTGTTTCTAGATGATTTGTTTTGTTATAAATATGTTATCCGTGCATGAGCTTCCTTTTCTAAATCCTGTTTGTTCTTGAAGGATTATGGTATCTTCTATTCTTTGTAGTCTTTCCGTTAGCATTTTCGTATATATTTTATAAGCGGTGTTTAGTAAACTTATCCCTCTATAGTTGTCGCATTGCGACCGGTCTCCTCTCTTAAAGATTGGTTTGATCATAGCAACTTTCCATTATCTGGAGATCATGCAGTTTGCCCAACATATATTTAATAGACGAAGATATCTTACTTTTACTTCTTCAGAAGCATACTTAAGTAGTTCGCTGTTAATTCCATCTTTTCCTGCCGCTTTTCTGTTTTTGGTGCGTCGCAAGGTTTCTTCTAATTCTTCGATGTGTAGAGCATCTACTTCTGTTTTTCTACATTTTGTTCTTGATTTTCCTTCGATTGGTCTTCCGAAAACCAGAGGTCTTTGAAGTATTTTAGCCATGTGACAGATGGTATTGTATTTATACGAGCTGTGTCCTTTTCTTCGCTGTTTAGGTGTTTCATAATTTTGTAAGCCATATTTATTAAACTTCAAACAAAATTAACAGTTCTATGTCTACAAACATCATGATACAGATTATGCAAGTTTTATTGTTTTCAATGGCTCCTGTGATCAATGTTATTTGATATTTCTGTACAGAAAAGGTGTGTATTCTGTCAATGGTTCAACTTAATATCAGGTAGATAGAAATAACAAAGAAACTATACAACTGAATTCAACACATTTAAATTGTTCTTGAATTTTGACCAGTTTTATAGAAAACGTTTTAATTGTGCAGGCCCACTTCAATTAAGTATCACTTACACCTTTCTTGTAACAAAAGAAAAATACGAAAAAATGATAAATTTCCAGGAAGTACCTATCCAGAGTACAAAAAAAAATATTAGTAAGAGTTTTTAGATCCCTGTTACTATAAACCGTTCAATAGTTATTTGCCAGATAGGAGGCCATGTTAGGGTGATGAATTTCACCCTGTAAATATGCTGTCAGTCATTAACAAAAGTTAGGTTATGCTCATTTTATATAAAATGATAATTTTATGTTAATGTACAAAACGTGGTTACCAGATTTGGTTTTGGATTTTGTGCCACTTTTCATGAAAGACAAATTGCTGATTCTGAATACGTTTCATACTTTGTTGAGTAGGCATAATGGTATAATGAAAGTCGTTTTTTATTGTAATTATAAATTGTATACAAAAATATTTAAATATTACAATTTATGTATTTTTTCAGTATAAATAAAGCTTTTACAAGCCACTTTAGGCCCATTGCATAACAATGTGTCTCCATTGTCCCTTATTGATGATTTTATTTCTCCAGTCTTCTATTCCTTTCCTTGATACGTCTTCCATTACTGCCTCCTTCCACCTATTCGTTGGTCGCTTCTTCTTCTAGTTTCTTGCGCTCTGCCTTCCAATACTATCTTAGTAGCTCTTCCATCTGGCATTCTCCATATATGCCCAAACCATCTTAACCTTCGAGCTTTAATGAAGTCTACTATATTTGGCTCTCCATACTTCTTTTGTACCTCTTCGTTTGTAAGTCTTCTCCAACCATCATCCGTCCGAGTCCCTCCAAATATTTTTCTCCGCATTTTTCTCTCCCACCTACTTATCGTATCTTGGTCTGCCACATTCATCGTCCATGTTTCACATGCGTACGTAGCTGTGGGTCGAATTACAGTCTTATAAGCCGTAGTTTTGCATTTCGCGACATTTGTCTTAAGGACATTATACTATTTAACGCGCCCGGACATCTCGATGCTTTTATTAACCTTGATTTAATTCCTTGTGTGTAATTTAAGTTTTCAGAGATTAATGTTCCTAAGAAAGTAAACTCCTTAACTCGTTCTATTCTCAAATCTTAATATTACGCCATTATTATTGATTTCTTTATTTTTTCCATTAGGTACTTCTTTGTTAAAGCTGCTGAATATTGTCTAGTGGAAGTTGAAGAATGGATTTTTTTAAAATATGGCCACAGAAGAAAATCACAGGGAGTTAAGTTACAAGACCTCGGGGGCCACACTGTAGACATGTTTTGACTAATAACTCTGTTTTTGTAAAACTCTTTAAGTAAATTTATGCCCCATCTTATTGAAAGTACATAACCCGTTTGTAATTCATTGTCACGTAACTCTTCAAAAAACGGCGACAAAATTTCAGTATGATATGGTTGTGCATTTAGAAAACCTAAAATTTGAACTATTAAAATACAATTTAATCGTTTTACTGCACTCAATTACCTTAAAAAAATATAGGACCTATAACTCTTCTTTTACTAATTGCAGCCCAAACCCCGATTTTTTGTGGGTGAAGCGGTTCTTCAACATAAAAATTGGGATTCTCAGCGCTCCACATCCTCATACTTTGTGAATTAATATAGCCAGATAAATAGAAGTATGCCTCATCAGTAAAGAAAGTTTTCTCAAACACATTATCGTTATTTCCTAAATTATTGATAAACCAGTTACAAAATTCCAATCTAACCGGAGGATCGTTTGGCAGCAGTTCCTGATACACTTGCAACCGGTAAGAAAAATAATGCAAATTGCTTCTTAATATCCTATGAGATGTTGAATATGAAACATTTAATTGCTGTCCTAAATGGCGAACAGATACATGTGGTTGTTCTTGCACAATTTGTCTCGCATTGTTAACTACTTCTTCAGTGCGTATGTTGCAAATAGTATGTATCATTTTTAGGTCGTGGGCCAAAAGGTTTAATTTCAAAATTGTTCCGCCCCATAATATTTCTAATAGTTCTTTCAGATATCTAAAACAGTACAAAGCCGAAAATTAAAGCAACAATTAAGTTTTATGCATAAATACTTGCATCCCAAAAGTCACTAAGCCGAGCAAAGATTTCAGTTTCACTGAGGTCGGGCCTGTCAGCTTTATAATGCCTGTAAGCCTTTGTAATTTGTAGTTTTGTGTCATCTTTAATGACTTTTGGCATATTTACTTTAGTACTACAATTTGTTTGACAGATTATGCCTAGTGGCAAACAAAGTATGAAAGGACTGGCAACATTGCATGTTTAACCTCAAAATGTCAAATTAGACACTTTCGTGAGCCTCCTGTACATAACAGATGCTTCTGACAAAGTGTCAGAAAGAGTTTCTAGGGAGTTTTAGTTTTATTAAACATAAAAACAAAATTCCATGTCTACCTACTTGGCAAATAACTATTGAACGGTTTATAGTTGCAAGTGGTGTTCGTCATCCATTTGTAAGTAGGGCCTTATTGAGGAGGCACTAAAATGTCCTGTTAATTGAATTAATTGCTGTTCACCTACACCTTTTTTTGCCAGTTGAGAAACTGCCGACGATCTAAAAATTAAAATATTTCGTCAGTAAATCGATATTAGTAAAAAATACGACATGCATTACCTTTTTGAGTGGTTCGTAATCTTTCTATTTGTAACATCTAGTCCAATTTTTTCCGCAGCCGTTTTCGTCCATTTTGAAATTTCATTTTTTTCTACAGGCATATTTTTATACCAATATGAATTTTTGTAGTTTGAATTGGGAGTTAAGAACATTCTATCGGTAGTTATATTGGATGTACTTTTACCATTAACTTTTTAAACAATCTAACTGGACATTTTTCTGGGTGGTTTACGTTTGCAGTTAGCCATTTATTTTGAGAGCACTTTTTGTCCCCTCCTTGGCAAGTTTTCGTAAATAACGGGTTATAAATAATCCGATTGGAACAACTATCATCATTTTTTCTCTCCTCTTGAAAAAACCACGTCATACAATTCGTCGCTTCCCCTCCACGCCAAGCAAGCTCGTATGAAACAACATGGTAAAATTTTTGTTGGAGACCATTTGGGGTGTTCTCGTCACAAGAATCTATTATATGGTTAAGCTCATCCATTCTTAGAGCATCGGAACTTCTCTTTCTTTTTTCAACACGCAACTGTAAATTCTTCCTTAAAGCACTTTTAGCATCACGGGCTCTTTTAAACTCGATATCTTCAAAGGGGTTGAATTTCACACCGTGTTCTTCAAAGTATTTTCTTTGGAGCATTTTCGCAACAGTGTTCCAAATGGTTTGTACACTATATTCTGTATAATCTTCACCATTCGTTTTTTTCATATTAAAGCCAAAATCACATAAAATATTGGCTAACTAGCTGAAACCCGCGGCATATGCCGCAATTAAAATGTACGACGAATTTAATAACTTTTGTTGCACTAAAGAAAGTTTTAAAAGCACGCTAGAGATTGGCAGTAAGGAAAAGTTCCAAAAAATATATTTTCAAATGGAAAGTCTCTGGAAAGGAAACGCTCGCCCCTGGAAGGCGTCCTAATTAATACGACGTTGTTGGAACGCAGTAAAAAAAATTATGAAAAGAATTGTTCTACAAGTTAAGAAAAGTGAGAGTTTTCCAGTGAATGTAAAAGTTTTACGTGAGCATGGAAGAATGACGTAGCCCACGGCACATGCCGCATTTAAAGTTTTGGGCGTTAGATAGATATACTTTGTTTGCGACATTACAAACAAAAATCTTTTACACACGTCTACTATGGCAAATGCTACACCAAATACATACAATATATACAGTTCACATTTAATTATATATATTTATTCCTAATTCAGTACGTAAAACATGCTTAGAGCCATGTTTATGATAACGGTGATAAAACTTAGATTACATTTAGATTTTAGTTTATTGGCATACATGTTTAACGTCAGTGTACAAACAATTTCTAGAATATTTTATACCACATTGAATATTATGTATCATCGGATTAAAAATTTTATTATTTGGCCTGAACGAGATCAGCTGATTAAATCAATGCCAGAATGCTTCAAGGTAGCATTTGGCAACAAGATTTCAGTAATAATCAATTGTTTTGAGATGAGAGTGGAAAAATCAAGTAGCCTTGAAGTACAATGTACTACATGATCTATGTACAAACAACATAATACGGTAAAGGTACTAATAGGCATCACTCCTCCTGGATCAATATCATTTGTATCACATGGATATGGTGGCAGAATAAGCGATAAAGGTCTAACAGAGGATTGTGGGATTTTAAACAATCTCTTGCCAGAAGATTTTGTATTGGCAGAGGCTTTTTAATAAAAGACTCCGTAGGACTACATATGGCCACAGTGATTACGCCTCTGCTTTTCTAAAAGGGAAACGGCAGCTCGATCCAAGGGATATAGCATCAACCAGGAATATAGCAAGCGTGAGGTAGTGCAAGTATATTGTTACAATAATTATCTTAATTATATCTTTTTTTCAGAATACACGTCCAACGCGTTATTGGTGTCCTTCGTCAAAAAAATACAGTTCTTCACGAAACAATGCCTATGTTCCTGGCGAAAAAGAAAACTGACGATGTTGCTGTGGTAGATCAGATATTAACAGTTTCTTCTGCACTCGTAAATTTATGCTCTCCTATAATTGTATAAATATGAAATAAATTGTATTAACAAAGTTAATCTAATTATTTTTACTTTAATAATAATAATAATATCTACAAAATTATTAAAATTAGTTAATTAAGGATCTAACGTTAATACTATCCACCACCATTTATTATATAATGTAAAATTATTTTATTATCTTTTTCTGCATGTGGCCAATTAATAAAAAGCCAAATTACAATATCACATAGCAAAAATTATTAAATAGTAGGTACCTATACGATAAGAAACATAAGGATATTTTAAAACTATGTAAGCTACATTAACAATCAATAAAATTACACATGCTGTCTACACAACATAAAAGAATAAGAAAAATCATTTTTTCGTTGACCGCTTCTTAATTTCAATATTAATGAATTATTTTTCCTAAAAAAGGATGGATTAATAGAAGTCATTAATACACTGTTTTTGATTAATCCACTCTTTTTCATTAATTAACTGTTTTTGTGATTTTGATGTTTTGATGATATTTTGCATGGAGGTTAGTTGTATTAATCAAATTTTTCGTCACAAAAAAAGATTTTGAGGTCAACGAAAAATTTTTGTAATCAACTTGTTTGTTAATGGGTTATTAATAATCTCAACTATTAAAGGCACTCACTCGATTATTAATCGCCTTCATTAACACACTTGTTGGTTAAATAACTATTAATGCATAAAGAATAACGGATATTTTGAAGCTATTTAATATTTATTTATTGTGGCATCTCTAACAAGTGTTACCCTTATTACAAGAGATGCAGTGTAGATATATTCTGCTATATGCAGGTATGAGCGTTATAGCATGTAAATTAAAATTAAAATAATCATCCTAACTAAAATAAACTTTAATCATGGTTGCAGGAGATGGATCGATGCCGTAACTTGCTACTATGACTTCCCGTACTGATTGGTAAATTTAAGTCTTAAAAATTTGTTACATCAATAGTTCATTTTGTTTCATTTTAGTTATAATAATACTTTTTTACAACAGATGCAAACATACGGTATGGAGCTGACAAATCAATGTTGAGCAGTATGTAAATTTGATTCACAAGCTTTAATATATCAGTAATCGGAATTCTGGTATAAAAAGAAGGTACAAAGAATAACCGTGAGAAACGAACAAGCCTAGCGGGTACTCTTAAAGTTAATAGCAAAAGCAGCTTGCTATCATTAATCTTATTATTCCATAATTTATAACAAAATTTTAATGAATTTAAGGTACATAAACAATCAAAATATTTACATAACAGTACAAAATAACAGAATAACTAATGTCTAAATTAAGTATGAAAAAGAATTGCAATGGACAAAGTATAAAGGATCAACATATTTACAAATTCTATCAACATAGAATAACAAAATAATTCTATTTATATACTGCTCCACAAATGTACTGGACCACCCATAAAAATGTATTTATTACATTACGTCACAATATATATACCGTCTGTTCTATAAAAAAGGCCCCGCCTTCTAGCTACTTTATTAATTATTTTAGACCCAATAACCTTATATCAAATCAAATGGCACATAAAAACCTACATTTTAACACTATCAAATTTTTTTTATCTTCAATTGTTTCAGAGTGGTGACGTCACGTGCAATTTTTTTAAATGACACTGTATATTTTTTGACATTTTCTGGTAGAGGTTTTTTTTCTCTTTTCAACAATATAAATATTTTATGCCCTTACATAAGAAAATTTTCGAGAAAAATTAAAAAACTTTTTTATCGGTGGGAGGCCACCATACAAAACTATAAACAAAAGTGTAACTCAGAAAAACAAAACAATAAACACTTTAGATTATTCTGAAATCTGACAGTTAAAGCGTTTGGCTACTATTTGTTTTGTTTTTCTGAGTTACACTTTTGCTTACAGTTTTGTATCATGGCCTCCCACTGTGAAAAAGTTTTGTAATTTTTCACGAAAATTTTTTTATGCAAGTGCATGAAATATTTATATTGTTGAAAAGAGAAAAAAAACCTCTACCAGAAAATGTCAAAAAATATATACCGTGTCATTTAAAAAAATTGCACGTGACGTCACCACTCTGAAACAATTGAAGATAAACAAATTTTGATAGTGTTAAAATGTAGGTTTTTATGCGCCATTTGATTTGATATAAGGTTTATTGGGTCTAAAATAAATAATAAAGTAGCTAGAAGCCGGGGCCTTTTTTATAGAACAGACTGTATACAGTGTGTCCCCGGATAGGTGAAACAACTCTTGTGAAAGGTAAAAAATTCTCGATTTAAATTTTCATTTTTTGGGGTTCAGCCCCCCTGCTTCGTTAAAGGCGAATTTCTAACATCATTTCAGTTTTGAAAAATCAAGTATGCCTTGGAAATTTTTAAAAATCTATTTTTCTGTAAGGTAAAGTACCCTTTATGTGGCAAATACGACAAAAAGTTATAAAGAAAAGTTGTTTAGAATCAACATCTAGGCCCCTATACCAAATTTCAAAATCCGCGGCCAACTTTGATTTCTCACATTTTCTTTCAAGTTTATTTCCCAAATCAAAGAATTTTATTTTTAACAAAGTTTTTTTATTATGAAATAAAAAACTTTGTTAAAAGTAAAATTCTTTGATTTGGGACCTAAACATAAAAAGAAATTGAGAGATCAAAGTTGGCTGAGGATTTTGAAATTTGGTATAGAGGCCTATGTGTTGATTCTAAACAACTTTTTTTAATAACTTTTTGTCGTATTTGCCACATATAAGGTACTTTACCTCACAGAAAAATAGGTTTTTTTAAAATTTCCAAGGCATACTTGATCTCTCAGAACTAAAATTATGTTGGAAATTCGCCTTTAACCAAGCAGGGCTGAACCCCAAAAAATGAAAATTTAAATCGAGAATTTTTTACCTTTCACAAGAGTCGTTTCACCTATCCGGGGACACACTGTATATAAAAGCTTTTGTTTTACAGTATACTCATATTAAGCATATTTAATTTCACTATTCTCAAATATCAACTGAAGAATTAACAAAATCATATTAATAAAATTATGAAACTATAAAAAACTATATTTCACAAAAATAAGACGAATCACAAAAAAAGGTTTAATTAATAGTTCTTTGAGTCTCTCCAGAACGTTTAAAAATCTTTGGCAACAATTCGGCATACTTTGTATGCAATGTGCTATCAATATTTGGGCAAAATTCAAAATTTTAAAATGATATTTTATTAATGGACTTCGTTTTCTTTAAACAGAATTATGAAAAGAAATGCTTTTTATAGTGACACAATCATGAAAGGTTACCAAAAATTTCATGACTGCCCTTTTGGAAAATATTTTTAAAAATTGCACCAATATATGCAAATGGTCCAGTTCATTTGTGGAGCAGTATATTTACAGAGTTCACATAACCACTTTCCTTTAGGAATTTTTTTAATTGTAGGCATGCTGAATGGTACCATTTTATTCTACATTTTCTGTCATAACATTTTACCATTTGTTCGCCGTCGTCTGGTTTCCTACAGTGACACCATAGCTGCAATCCATAATTAAAATAGGTACATAACATTGTAACAGATAATTCACAAAATTACAAACCTCTTCATCATATATGCCTATTACGATGTCACTGGAAATTGAACCGACACCTATAGCTCACATGTCCATGGGGATGTCGTCTGAACTTGGACCAGCACTCGTAGATGGCATATCCATGGCGATGTCACTACAACTTGAATCCAAACCAGTGGTCATAGATGGCAGAACTAATGTTAGAATCTAGTAATTTCCAAGTTTTGTATTGGTAACACTTTTGACATCTATCATATTGACATTAAATCGTTAACCTTATTTAAGCTAAACGACTCAATAAATCGGAGGCGTACTCATCATTGTGGTATGGCGCATTTCAAAACAGAATTAATAACACACACAAAAATAGCGACAATAGCAATAACAAAATAACAGATTTAACAAAATCAACAGCAATTTTCACACTTTGACTTGCACAATATCGCAAGATAGTCCAGTTACATTAGACGGACAACCGCAGCATCTGCCGAAAAAATCCAAGTGAGCTGAAATTTTGCATACACCTTTATTTTGAAATTACAAATAATGTCTCAAAAGTCCCCATCGATATGGCGCTTGCGTTTTGAGTTATTCAAGGTCAAAGGTCACAGAAATAAGTTTTTCGCAAATATCTCGCTTTCTATGGGTCGTATGACTTTTTTAGTTATTACAAAAAATGAAGGCTAGGAAATTCTCTACAAAAAAGATTATATAGCTTTTTTACATACAACTAACCGTTCAGTAAATAACACACTATTAAGTTTTGCAGACGGGTTTTACTTCTTTTTACGATAAAGGAAGTATTGGATTCACCCCAAAAATTCGGAAACTGGGTTTTCAACACATCTTCACGTTGTAGAGTCCCCTGAACCCAAAAAACATGTTTTTGCTCATTGGTCTGTGTGTCCGTCCGTCGGTCTGTCTGCCAACAGAATAACTCATTAACGAAAAGAGGTATGGCGTTGAAACTTCATATATAAGTTTTTTGTACTATCTAAATGCGACAGCAAGCTTCTGAAGAAAATCACATAACCGGTGTGTATTGATGTGAGATAAGTGATTTTTCAGTTGAATACCTCTAAAATTCAACTTGAAAATCACTCATCTCAATCAATCCACATATAAAATGTAATAAAAATGTATAGTTTGAAAAAACTCGTTGGAGCCGTTTTTGAAACACAAGAGTAAACATCATACTTCCGGTTATGCGATTTTCTTCAAAAGATAGCTGTCGCGTTTAGAAAGTACACAAAACTTATATTTGAAGTTTCAACGCCATACCTCTTTCCGTTTATGAGATATTCTGTTCGCAGACAGACAGACAGACCGACCAATGAACAAAAACACGTGTTTATGGGTTCAGGGGACTCTAAAACGTGAAGATCTGTTGAAAACTCAATTTAGAATTTTTGGGGTGAATGCAATACTTCCTTTATCGTAAAAGGAAGTAAAACCCGTCTGCAAAACTCAACAGTGTGTTATTTACTGAATGGTTAGTTGTACGTAAAGCACCTGTATAATCTTTTTTGTAGAGAATTTCCTAGCCTTCATTTTTTGTAATAACTAAAAAAGTCATACGACCCATAGAAAGCGAGATATTTGCGAAAAACTTATTTCTGTGACCTTTGACGTTGAATAACTCAAATCGCAAGCGCCATATCGATGGGGACTTTTGAGACATTATTTGTAATGTCAAAGGTGTATGCAAAATCTCAGCTCACTTGGATTTTTTCGGCAGGCCGATCCTACTGTAGCTGGCCTAAGAGATTTTTGTAGGTATAGATTATAGTACAAATACATAAAATTGTGGGTTGAAGATACGAAAAGTCTATGTGACGAGTGTCCAGTATTGTTATACCGGGTGACCATAAATATCTGAGATCTCGGTAGCCATGGAATTAGCTACTTATAAATGTTGGGTTAGTATTATATTTCAATTACAATAAGTATTGGTACCTATGTAATGTAATAAAATGCAATAAGAGGAGGAGAATGTGCCCCGGATTCTGCAGTTTAGCCTACAACTCGATTATAAAAATCTCCTGTTCTAACTCCATTATTTATTGCAATCAGTAATAATTTTTGACAGACAGGAATTTTAGTTGTGATGACATTAATGACATTTATTAGTTTAGTTGTATTCATCGCTTTAGTAAAGCGGTGTTGATTCCAAAGGTAATGTGATATCAGATATTTATGGCCACCCGGTATAAAGAACAAGGTGTTGAAAGTGATTTAGGGCTTCTTGATATCAACGATTTTGCTTTGATAATAATGACGTCTTTTCAAATTCAACAGTTGCTACAATTTACTTACTTTACTTAACCGGCGTTACAATCCTTTGTGGATTTTAGCCTCCTTTACAACGTTGTTCCAACGGGCTCTGTCCTGTGCGACTCGTCTCCAGTTGAGCACCCTTAAGGTTCTCAAGTCCCGCTGAACACCGTCTAGCCATCTTTCCTTGGGTCTTCCCCTGGTCCTTCCGTAGTCCGGCCTCCATTCGAAAACGCTTTTTACTGCCCTGTCAATCGTCATCCGCTCGACATGCCCCAACCACCTGAGTCTTTGTGCTTTCACAAGACGCACTATATCTGCACCACTTATTAGCACGTCTAATTCCACGTTCGTTCTACGCCGTGGGCCATTCATATCTTGCACTGGGCCCCATATCTTCCTCATTATTGCTCTTTCTGCAGTTCGTAGTGCGTTTTGGTCTCTCATTGTTAACGACCACGTCTCGCACCCGTAGATCATCACTGGCCTTATCATTGACTTATACACCTTCCATTTGGATGCACGTTGCAGTATTTTCGATTTCATCAGATTCTTGTACATAAAATAAATTTTGTTTCCATTTGTAAACTTTAACCACACTTTTACAAACATAAACGGCAAGGATCGGTTACGTCACCGATGGCATCGGTAGGTCGGCACGACTCGGGTCAGAATATGCAGGGTTGCCAGACTGAGCGCATGCCCGTTTTAAAAATGTACTTTTGTAGGAAACGGTTTCAGAATGTACCAGATTCTTAGAATTGTACCAGGTCTGGCAACGCTGCTAATATCAAGACGCCGCCCACAAGTGTAACTACACATAGACCAGGAGTTGATGTGTTTGACCTTGGGAAGTGTTCTGCTTTATTATAGAGTTATGATTGTATGTTAAGAGCTGAAAGTGCATTCTTGCCGCTTGCGCATGCATATTGCTGGTTGAGACGAAGTCGAAACCAGCAATCATGCAAAAGCGGCAAGCGCACTTTTAGCTCGGAACATACATACTATTTTTTCGATGACTGAGCATATTATTAAAGGAAAATATCAGATTTCATTTTATCGCAAAAATTAAATGACAATCAAGTTAACATTACTCGCGCAGTCTATGACATGTGACGCGATTATTTCAACAAATGATGGGCATTTTCAAGGAAACATTCGAACGTGGCTACCTATTTTGTTCACACGGAAACCCAAAACGCTCGGCGAGCAGCAAAGTGATGAAAACGCACGCTCAGCGGCAAATGTCAACTTTCTGTTGTCAAATGACAGTGAGAAAAATCTAATTTCGATGTCAGTCGTCGAAAAATACATTTTTAGTGTAATTCCCTTATTGATATTCATGGTATAATTTAATCAAATACTCACTCGACGACTTTAAGAATTATCAAATACTTTTGCTTACAAACTCAACGGATTGCTTTGTAGAAACACCACTCGCCCTTCGGCTCGTGATGTTTCTAAGCAACCCGTTTCGTGAGAAAGCAGAAGTATTTTTGATAATTCAGTCGCCTCGTGGTATTATTACTGACAATAAATTAATAAAATAAAATCTCATATACTTCCGCATATAGAATTTGACAGCAAAATAAACGCGAAATTAGTTATTTGGCAATTAGTGCTACCAACTTTGCAAATGTTTTACAATTAACTCGTCAAAAAAAATCTGGTGTGATACACTGACACAACTTCCGTTTACAGAGATCTTATAATTAGCCAAACATGTTTGTTAGCTATTTTCTGAGGCTAGGTTTAGAGTATCACATTAATCACGAATGTCGCTGCACGAAACTTTGTATTGCAAGACGTACTAACAAAAACTTTTGCTTTTAATTACTATGTTTCTGAATTAAATTCCCCATAAATCAAAGCTACATTTAGTTAATTTTTGCCTGTTTTACGAAAACCAAAATGGAGACACACTGTTTTACAATCATAACGAATTTTTAAAATTATTTTACTAAATAACTGTAGATGTGCATAGTAATTAATTAATTTTATTATCTACACTTTTTCACTGAATTTCGTCAACATGGTGCCTGATAAATAGTCCTCGTTCTTAAACTCCTAGAATTTTCCTTTTGATCTTTAATTAAAACACCAGATAATCATCCCTTTTTAGCAGTCGCCTCTTTGTGTTTTCTTAATCAACGATTTTAATACATAAGTAAGGAGGAAAATGATATTTTCACCGTAAAAACTGTCTTTTTATAAATATGCAAGATTTTAACGTGTTGTTTTTTTAACCTGTTTATATATGTAGACTGAAGAAGGCACTAAGTGCTGAAATATATTTCTACCTCACAATTTTGACCAGTTCTTTCACCGCAGGAAGGCGTTTCAACTGTAAATAGCTGCTAATTCGTCCTTAACATGTTTTAACATTAACCTCAGCCAGCTGCTATGTATTAATTATTAATCAGGAAGTTAAACAATGCTAATAAAATGCAGGTTATGTTTTCATTTCGCGTCATGCTCTGCAGTTTAGTTTGATTACGATACTTCTGCACATTTTTACACGCATATTTACCAGAAAATGTAGAACAACTTCTAAATAATGTACAGTCGTATGCAAATAAATCTGGGACAATGGTTTTTTCATATGTAGGTTGAATTGAGAATAGAAGAATATCTCCATGGATTTTCTGCTACCAGAAAGACCTACATTTTCATTTACGTGTCAAAATTTAAAGTAACTCTTTCTGATAGCAGGAAATCCATGGAGATATGCTTCAAATCTTAACTCAATTTACATATAAAAAAAACCATTGTCCCAGATTTATTTGCACACGACTCTACATGAAAAGTCAGCGCAAAATGTAGCAGTCAATTTTCTGTATGAAACAATGCTTAATATTTTTTTTATAAAATGCGTAAAATGTAGCGTCGTGTCATAGAGGCTTTACATACAAATGTTTACAAACCTCGGCAGTAGATGTTGATGGCAGGGGTTCGAAACGTGCAAAAACATTTGCAGGATTAGAAGATCTAAGAATAGTAGGTGTTGTATTCGTTTCAAATAACGCACCTGTAAAATATTATGTGATTAACAGACAACAATATTTTATGACTATTCGTTATTACCTGAAGAACAACTCACATGTTTAGAAACCTCGGCCGTAGATGTTGATGGTAGGGGTTCGAACCCTGCAGAAACATTTGCAGGATTAGACGATCTAAGAAAAGAAGGTGTTGCATTCGTATCAAATAACGCACCTGTAAAATATGATGTGATTAACAATCGACATAAAGCACCTAAAATTATTTTGTATTAAACGATAAATCGATGGTCAATTTGCTAATTGTTTATTATGGTAAACGATATATAACAGTATTGAATATGTACAAACCTGAATTTAAATCACCAAACAATGTTGGAATTGCTGTTTTCTTCAGGCGATTTTTAAGCAGACTGGAGAACATTGATTCTTCAAAATGTGCGCTACACAGTCTATAATCGTACCAATTTATACAGGAAGTTTCTTTGGATTCTTCCAACCCGCAGTTTTTAATCCAGATTAAACATCTTAAAAAATAGCCTTTTTTAGTGTTTCCGGGATTTATATACGTGCATACATAAATAAATATACAAAGGTACTATATAATAACGCTCCAATATAACAACTTACCTTCGCCAGTCTTTTGGGAACCGAAAATAGCAAACTTCTGCATTTACGATTGCACTGTTATTGCACAAAGGCGATGCACACGTCTTGTACCCACCGTAACAATATTCTGCCATCACAAACGTAAACGACAAACGACGAGGGAAGTTTTGCGTAAAGCCTTTTACAGTTTAATAACGCAAACAAATTGCACGTAAACGAGAAAGCAGCTAATGGCGTCAACAACAATGATGATGTCACAGCCTCCTTGTGCGTGTAGTAACAGTGTTGTCAGACGTTCTCAAAATATTGTACAATAATTAACGGAAAACAACATAACACTAAACACTATGTTTGTAGTATTAATGTTTATTTATAATACACTTCTGCGAAAATTTTTTCTCTTGCTTTACTTGCAGTTTCCAGTTTCTTAGTATTAAATGAGGATACTGTATTATTAAGTGAGGATACTGTACGAAATAAATAAGACGTATTTTGTCTGCCAATTCCGCTTTGCCTGGCTGATCTGCTAATTTATTTTTGACAGTTTCGTCTAATCTAATAAATGAGGATGAAAATGTACCAGAAATATTTTAAAAAATATACTTTTGCAGTAACGGTTTCAGAATGTACCAGATTCGTAGAATTGTACCAGGTCTGGCAACGCTGCTAACATCAAGACAACGCCCACAATTACCTCCAACCTCGAATTGTGGTCACGTGATGCACGACGCCTTTTCTTCCTAGAGGTAGTAAAGTCCACTTGCAAAAAGTTTATAACCATATTTTTGTACAAAGCTCCGAATTTAGGTTATTTGCAGATTTAATATTTATGTGTACATAGTACAAACATTCCTGTGTAATGTAAAAAATGTGTGTAGGCCCTAACAAGAGCATTAATTGTTCTCTCCTTCCATATTACTGGCTCTTAGAAAATATCAAGACCACGCCCCCAATACCTAACTGCACATAGACCAGGAGTTGATTTATTTGACCTTGGGACGTGTTCTGCTTTATTATAGAGTTATGATTCAGTCACTGGCGTCGTAGGCAA
>CALNHX010000655.1:73040-301818 GCA_940337035.1 Agriotes lineatus
ATAACTGACGGAAAACCTGTGATGTGGTATATGGTCTTTGCTTGGATTCACAAGACAAGAACAGAATACAAAAGCTTCAAAATGCATGCTTGCGACTTATCTACGGAATACGTAAATATGACAGGATTTCTCACAAACTCCTGGATACTAACTGGTTGAATATGGTAAATAGACGATTCCTACACTGTTCTGTTTTGTATCGTAAAGTCTTACTAAATAAAACACCACCATATTTGTATAATAAAATAACGTTTCGAACGGATGTTCACAACTTGAACTTGAGATTTAGGGGCAATATCACTGTGCCAAGGCGCTGCACTGAAAAACACCCGGGACAAAATTGTTCGGGGTGAAGGGGGACAACTTTTGGCACTAAAACCCACTCCCCCCTCGTACTCCCCCTCGAGGGGGGGGGTCAACTTTCAAATTTCAAATAGAACCTCCCATTTTTTCCATAGATTCGGGTTCCTGATAAAAAAAAATTAAATTTTTGTCCGAACAATTTTTCCTGAAAATGCTTTCTTCTGTCAGTTTTAGCGCATCTCACAATCTCACCCTTGGCGTTACCCAGGAACAACGACGTGGAAGTGGTGGGGTGCTTTTTTTGCGTGAGTCCCCTTGCATCTCATGTACGGGGTGTTCTCATTAAATTCGCCGAGAGTCAGTAGCTCTCCCCCGCGCTCTGGTCATGACCGTACATCACGAGCGTAGGTCCAATCTAACGTTCTGGAACCTCAATCCTGGAAATTTTTATCATTTTGGTGAAACATTGACACTTTTGGCCCTGATGACAGCTGTGATGACATCGTGTGGGGACAATTTTATGACTGTAGACCTGGTAACTCCAAATCGAGCGCTAACAATCATATGTGCTGTTTCGGGAAAATGTCCATTCACTGTAGTTCTTAAATTGGGCGGGGGATCATAATTCTGACCGAAGAAAGCATTTTCATGAAAAATTGTTCGGACAAAAATTTCATATTTTTTTAACCCCGAATCCATGGAAAAAAATGGGGGGTTCCATTTGAAATTTGACCCCACCCCCGCGGGGGAGTGGATTTTGGTGCCAAAAGTTGTCCCCCTTCACCCCTAACAATTTTGTCCCGGGGTATTTTTCACCATATTGCTTCCCTCACTGGATAAACGCGTCCAAAGGTTAAAATGGCTCACCCGGTATAACCACTTTTTTCAGTGACGTCAACCTTCTCTTTTATTTTTAGTTTTTAGGGACTTGTAAATACTTACCTACTGGTAGAGTCCTGCATCGGGTCGGGTACCCGCGGGTTACCCGCATTGCGGGTCGGGTTGCGGATAGAATTTAGATCAATATTGCGGGTAGCGGGTCGGGTGCGGATTTGAAACTGCGGGTCGCGGGTCGGGTATAACTTCATTTCTTCAACATAAATTTTGTTTGTGTATAAAAAAATTATACTTAATAATAATTTGACCGCCGAAGTGTGAAAATAATTTTTTTTTATTGTGTATACATTCTATATGAAGCAAGTTGCTGGTCTAATATTCGAATTTGGGGTCAAATGAGGCTTAAAAGTGCAAAACTTGCGGGTCGCGGGACGGGTGCGGGTTTGAAACGGCGGGTCGCGGGTCGGGTGCGGGTATATAAATTTGAAAATTGCGGTTCGCGGGTCGGGTGCGGGTTTAAAATTTCAGAAATTGCGGTTCGCGGGTCAGGTGCGGGTCCTATATATTGGACCCGCGCAGGTCTCTACCTACTGGTACAATAAACAATAGGGAAACGTTTTTTTCGAATGAAGTGTATCGCAAACCAATGAATATTTAGGTATATTTAGTGTTATAATAGGGCCCTTATCCTTCGTATACCTACCGATTTATATAAGAAACGAGCGGGAAATGCATACGCTAGAGAAAATCCATCATAAAATAGAGAGAAAATCGTTAAGAATGCGGAGGAAATAGTTGAAACTATACATTAATTAAAAAAATACATATAATAGCCTAAAACCAACATTTTCAAATTTTAAACAACACTAGACAAAAAGCATTAAAGAAGGCAGTTTAAAGGTTGATTAAATAACAAGTTAAACAAAAGTGGGCGTTGTGTTCAAGGTGGACGGTATGACCAAATGCGAAGGTGGACGTTGTGACCAGAGTGGGCGTTATGGCGGTGGACGTTGTGTCCAAGGTGGACGTTGTGACCAAATGCGAAGGTGGACATTGTGACCAGAGTGGGCGTTATGGCGGTGGACGTTGTGTCCAAGGTGGACCTTATGACCAAATATGAAAGTGGACGTTCTGACCAGAGTGGGCGTTATGGCGGTGGGCGTTGTGTCCAAGGTGGACGTTGTGTCCAAATTTGAAAGTGGACGTTGTGACCAGGGTGGACGTTACGACCAACGCCGTAAAATATTATTCTCAACAGGCGCCGGTGGACGTTGTGGCGGTGGACGTTGTGTCCACGGTGGACGTTATGACCAAATGCGACGGTGGACGTTGTGACCAGAGTGGGCGTGTGGCGGTGGACGTTGTGACCAGGGTGGACGTTATGACCAAAAATAGCGGTGGACGTTGTGTCCAACATGGTTGCCATACTAGGTGGTGGACGTTGTGACCAGTGGGCGTTGTGTCCAAGACCCGCATATAGCAAAAAGATTGACTACAAAATGCAGACTGATGTTATTTATACAGACCTTACAAAGGCATTTGACAGACTTGGCCATGGCATATTAATACAAAAGCTTGGTGCTTTTGGAATCTCCAATAGACTCATTGATTTATTCAGGTCATACCTTAATAATCGAACTCAATATGTTCAGCTAAGTGGGTTCAAATCTGGAAAATACCTTGCCACATTGGGAATCCCTCAAGGATCCAACCTGGGACCACTACTATTCAATATATTTATGAATGATGATGGTGATGTAATAGACATGAACTATTAGTTATATGGTGACAACTTGAAAATATATAGTTCAATTGAAAATGTTGCAGACTGTGAGAGATTTTTATTAAATCTAGATCAAGTAGTTGAATGGTGTAGAAGAAATAATTTAAAGCTAAATTGTGCTAAATGTAAGGTGATGTCTTACTCACTAAAGACAGATCCAATTATTTTTCAATACTGTATTGGCAACTATTCACTTGAAAGGCCTAAAACATTTATTGATCTAGGAGTTACATTTGACCCTAACTTCTCCTTTAATATTTATCTTCATAACATTATAAATTCTGCCAACCGTATGTATGGACTTATAGTTCGAATCAGCCAGGATTTTAAGAATATTATGACCTTAAAATGTCTTTATTATGCTTTTGTAAGATCAAAGTTGGAGTATGCCTCGGTCATCTGGAGTCCACACTATCAAGTTCACATTGATTGAATAAAAGCCATGCAGAGACGTTTCTTAAAATACCTAAGTTATAGAATTGATGGAGTGTATCCTCCCATCGGCATATCTCATGATGAGTTACCATCTAGGCATAGTTTTTCAAGTCTTGATGTAAGACGAAAATATTACTCGGTTGTTACGCTCCATAAAATTATTAATAGTAAAATTGACTGCCCTAAATTGCTTAATAGATATTAACGATACAAGTTTGATTATGAGCATCTTAACGAAATGAGTTTGATTGCCAAAAACGAGGCGGTAAGCCGAGTTTTGCGGCAATCACACGAGTCTCGTTAAGTGCCTTAAGCAAACGTGTATTGTTCAATATTTTATCTTCACCAATAAATTCTGGTTCAATGCATTTCGTTATACAAAAAGAGTGCGGTAATGTTCATTACCGCACTGAGTGCGGTAATAACTATCCATTACCGCACTGAGTGCGGTAATATCCATTACCCCATTATCATTAAGTAATACAAAGTAGAAAACTATCTAATAGCGGCACATATTTTACATTAAGTTACTACATTAGATCACAAACTGAATTACTAAACCTTATAGAATTTACAGCAAACTATTTAATTGATTCCTAAAGCTAACACCACTAGTGAAAAAAATATCTAAATTATTAGCATGTAAATTCAAGAATTTCAAGGATCTATCAATGACGGAATGCTTTCCATAATTGGTCGAATGAAATTTGATGTAAAATGTATCGTGGGTGCGTAAACAACGATTAGGAACATTGAGCTGAATTCTCTCCAATAGGTCTGGACAATCAATAATATTATTTAATAGTTTAAGGGCCGGTTGCAGAAAGCAATGTTAAGTCTGGTGTTAGTTAACGCGACGTCAAAGTGAACAAAAACGAATCAAATCTCAAATGCTTATGGTAACTAATACATTAGTAAACAAAATTTGATGCGATTTTGTTCACTTTGACGCGATGTTAGCTAACACCAGACTTAACATTGCTTTCTGCAACCGGCCCTAAATATACCTAAACATAATGTCAAACTGAAACCTCCTCTTTTCAAGAGACTCTAAATTAAGTCTACTTGATAGCTCATTGTAATTAAAATTAAAATTTACCCCCATGTTCAACTTATAAGCCAAAAATCTCAAGAATTTATTTTGTACCCTTTCTAATATACACTGCTCAAAAAAATTAGGGGAACACTTTTTCAGCTGTGCAGAAATTTTCAAATTAAATACAGACGCAAGTATCAACGTTAGTATATTGTTCTTTCAACATTACTTAACAAGATACAAACAATAAATATGCTGTAAATTAACGGTTTTCTTGAGTAACACCAAACCATTGAGAAGATTACCAAAATCGAAATGTGATTCATCACTTAAAATGTAATAGAAACTCTGTTAGCGCTCGAATACCGAATTTTAACAGCGCGTGTGCCCTCCATTATCATCAGTGACAACGTGACATCGTCGAGGCATGTTGCGAATAAGACTTCTTAACATGTCTTGTGGTAAATTTCACAATTCTTCCACAAGGACCTCGTCCAACCCCTGAAGAGTCTGAGGTGCAGCAGGACGCTTCCTAATACGCCTCTCAAATAAATCCCAAACGTGTTCGATGGAATTTAAGTCCGGACTCATAGCTGATCACCCCATCACCTGGATTTCTTGTTCCTGGAGAAAATTTGTTGTTAAATTTGCGGTATGTAATCTACAATTATCCTGTTGTAGGATGAAGCCTAAGAAGACGTTTATATGACCAATGCGTTCTACCCGTAATGACGTATGGAGCCCAGACGTGGAAAATTACGAAGAAATCTCTTGGGATGCTTAAAACAACGCAACGAGCCATGGAAAGGCAAATGATAGGAATATCATTAAAGGACCATAAGAGAAACGAGCAAATAAGAGCTATGAGCAGAAATAAATGGGCATATATGAGGGAGGCCTATGTCCAGAAATGGAACGAATAAGGCTACTTTAAAAAAAAAAAAAAAAAAAAAAAAAGGATGAAGCCATCGCCGAAATTGTTCGCAAATTGCACAACATGCTCTTGAGAAATCGTCTCAACATAAATTTGTGCATTGAGACGTTGGGGAACGACAACCAAGTGGGTGTGACCGTCTATACTGATGCCACCCCAAACCATGACCGATCCAGCTATGAATTGGTCCACTTCCTGTATACACGCCGCAGTGTATCGCTCTCCAGGACGTCTGTACACTCGTATACGACCATCGCAACGAGTTAGACTAAACCGCCACTCGTCAGTAAAAAGCACAGACCTTCATTGTGGAAGTTGCCATTGCACATGTTCACGAGCAAAGTTTAGACGGATAACTTTGTGATTCCTGGTCAAGCGAGGAGCTCGCACATGCTTGCGAGAAGTCAGATTGACTTCTTTGAGTCGTCTTCTAACCGTCTGATTGGAAATTGTTACACCAGTGGCACTTCGGAGTAGATTTTGTAACTCACGAGCAGTAGCAGTTCGTCGGCGAAGACAAGAATTCACAATATACAGGTCGTCCCGAGGGGTAGTTTTTCTTTTACGGCCTTGTCCAGTTCTCCGGGAATATCTACCCGCTTCTCGGTACCCATGCCATCCTCTGCAGATAACAGATGGAGGGGATTGGAGATGGTTTGCTACATACCGCATATATCGACCATCTTCAAGCAAAGCAACAGCCCTCGCGACTTCAATGTCACTTAAATAACGCATTTTGAACTCAGAAAGAGTGAAAAAGTTAAAACTGACGTTTCCTGTATCCAATGACTAATTTGATGAGCTTCGGATGTTTGCTTTGTGGTCAAAAACCACTTTGTTTTGAGACTTTCTATACATTTTGGAGTCTACGAAGAAAACGAGCAAACGAATCACCGTAATTCTTTTTGCACTTTGTCAATACAAGTCTAGAGAATAATATAATAAGAAAATATCCTGCTTCCATTATTTGCTGGAAAACTTATATGCGTTCAAAAAAGTGTTCCCCTAATTTTTTTGAGCAGTGTATTTATATAACAAGTATAATCTGGGGACCAGACCACTGAAGCGTATTCTAAGTTATATCTGACTAGGCTACAGTAAACATTCCTAACTATGTCAGCAGATAGATCCCTGCAGTTTCTCGTGACAAAACCCAAAGTTCTTAAGCCTTTCAGAGCTGTACTTACAATATGATCATTAAAGTTAAAATTTTCATTGAAAACCACACCGAGGTTTTTTATTTTGTTAACGTATTTCAATTCACAACTATCCATTGTGTATGATGAATTGGTCTTTTTTCTACCTTTGAAAAAACTGATAGTGATACATTTGTCTACATTGAATTTAAGATTGTTATCTATTGACCACTGCCATATTCTATTAATATCATTTTGCGAAACTACAGCATCATCAATGGATTCATATTCTTATATGGGTATTTCGCCACTCTGCAAATTAAAATATTAAATAACGAAAATATTAACAACGAACGTTTCGAGGGACAATCTGCCCTCGTTATCAACGAATAACAAATTAAAACGAACAAAAAACTTATCTTTTTTCACTGGAAGGAAAAACGACCAACCTCCAATGAATTTTTTGACATTGACGTTTGTTGATATCTATACCTACTTGATCTCATCTTTAAGAATCGATAGCCAACTATTGTCTAAAAATATTGAGAAAGACGACACGCATTTTTCTTCGTTAAGTAAAATATATGCCGTCTCCTTAATTTTACGTTTAGTTGACATCGATTCTTTAGACAAAATCTTTCTGTTTTGCCATTGTATTTTATGGTTTTCATCCCAAGCATGTTCTGCCAGCTTAGACTTATTAAATTGATACGTTTTCATCATATTTTTATGTTCTTTAACTCTAACTGCTAAAGGTCTGGATGTTTCACCGATATAATATTTCCCGCATTCACAGGGAATACTATATATACAATTCCTTGAATGTTGTTCTTCGTTGAACGGTTTAGTTTTTGTAAGAACTGACCGCAAAGTATTCATCGTTTTGAATACCGTCCTAACATTGAATCTATTTCCAATTCGTCTAATTTTTTACATTTCCAGCTAATCTGATCACACACCAAACTATCCAAGAGTTTTGGAATGGCAGACTGTATGGACACCCCCCGATAGTTTTCGATATTATTTTTTACACCTGATTTGAAAATTGGTGTAATATATCTACATTTCCATACAGTCGGAAATATGCCAGAACTGATGGACAGATTAAACAGAATATTAAGAGGCCTAGAAATGGTGAAAGCGCATTTTTTTAAAAAGAAGTTTGGTATAGAGTCGGGACCCGTAGACAACTTATTTGGTATTTTGCTTATTTTATCATAAATTTCGGAAATTGTGAAAGAACATAGGTCTATGTCGGTGCCTGTAACATCGAAATGTGGAACCGTACAATTGTTATCGTCATATACAGAGGCAAAGTGTTTAGCAAACAAGTTAGCTATATCGAGACCGGACTCTACTTTAACATCGTTAAGATACATAACATTAGGAAAGTTACTTGATTTTCTTTTATCATTTACAAATTTCCAGAAATCCCGTGGACCATCAAGAAGGTTTTTCTCTACCCTGGAGATATATTCTAAGAAGCACTTTTTTGATTCATCTTTACATCTCCTCCTGAGGTCAGAGAACTCCAGATAGTCAACGTGATCACCAGAACAAATAAATTTTTTATGAGCTATTTTTTTCTTGCAAACAAGATCTTTAAGATAAGCAGAAAACCATTTAGGAAAACTTGAATTCCTTATACGCTTTGTGGGAACAAAAGAAGTCAATATATTGTTCATTACTCCGTAAAATGTTGTAATTGCGGCATTAATATTTTTGGGATCGAGGATTTGTTCCCACTCAACAGAACAAATGCATTCATTAATCACATTATAATCAGCATTTTATATTTTACAACATTCCATATATTACATATACTCCCCTACTTAATTAGCAACCATACATAAAAACAAATAATTATATAACAATCTGGCAATTGAAAACCTTACAATGCCTTACGAAAATCTACACGCACATGAATCTCTTTTTAATAACAATCTCTTTTAGTCGTGAGAATACTTTAAACGTTCTGGTGGTTTTACATTTTGGCGTGTAGGATACCGATGTGACCCCGTATCATGAGATGAAGGATTATTATTTTGATTTTCTAAATTGACAGCATCTTTGTCGACATTGTCAGCTGTTGGTGCTTCGTTAGAATCTTCCCTGATATTTACCTCTGGATGCAGAATCATAGAATTTCTTTTAATAATTTGATCGGAATGTCGACGCCAACTACAATTAGGCTTAGGCTCTACTATGTACGAAACAGGGCCTGTTTGTTGAACAACAGCTGCCTCTGTCCAAGACGTTTTCGGGGTTCTATTATCTCTTGCAAACACTTTATCACCTATTCCAACATTATCTCTATCCAACCCTCCCCGGTTCACTATTTGATTCTGTTGGGAATTCAGAACATTATTTTCGTTATTTGGTTTCAATAAATCTAATCGCGATCTCAACGGCCTATTTAGCATTAACATAGCTGGGCTACTTCCTGTCGTACCATGCGTAGTATTCCGGTAATTAAATAGAAATTACGCAACCGCTTGCTCTAAATTTTTGTCATCTTGCAGTGCTTTTTTAACTGCTCATTTAAATTGTTTTACGGCATTTTCTGCAAGACCGTTGCTGGAAGCATGAAAGGGGGCGGTAAAAATTTGTTTAATTCTGTTATTCTTCATATACCTTTGAAATTCATTTGATTGAAAGTTGGCCCCGTTATCCGTTGCAAAATGTAAAGGATACCCAAAACGCGCAAAAATATAACGTAGGGCTTTAATCGTGCAGTCAGTAGTTATTTTCTTCATTTGTACCACTTCTAACCATTTAGAATGCGAATCTATCACGATTAAAAACATGTGTCCGCGAAACGGCCCCAAAAAATCGGCGTGAACTATAATCCAAGGTCTCATTGGCCAAGTCCATGTAAGCATTGTTGCATGTGGCGGATTTGAGCTTTCCTTTAAGTAAGAATCACACGATTTGCACAAATTCTCGATATCATTTAGCAAAGGCCACTACACGTACGATCGGACAATTTCTTTTATTTTAACTATCCCGAAATATGCCCCTCGTGCAGTTCATATAAAACTTGGTTCCGGAGAGCCTCCGGTATAATAACCCGGTACCCCCACATGATACAAAACTGATCGATGTATAATTTGTTACGTTGATTAAAATAAGGATTCAATTGATCTATTTCAACCGTTTTGTGCCATCCGTTTAAAACACAATTATAAACTTGGCTCAAAATTTTATCGCAGCTTGTACGTTGACGAATGTCGTGATATGATACGGGTGTGCTGTCCTCAATAAATTTTAAATACGAATAATTTTCTTTTTCAACGGTTTTATCCGGTAAAGACAACCGAGAAAGTACATCTGCTGGAATATTTTCTGTAGATTTTATGTGTGAAATTTCAAAATTATATCCCAATAACAAGACCGCCCAACGTTGCAAACGGGAAGCTGCCATAGTTGGAATGCCTCGTTTATTACCAAAAATATAGGATAACGCTTTATTATCCGTTAATAAAGTAAATCTTCTTGCGTATAGATATTGGTGTAACTTCTTTACAGAAAATACCAAAGCCAATGCTTTTTATCCAACTGCAAATAAACTTTCTCGGTATCATTTAAACTCCGCGACACAAATGCAGTCGGTTTGATATCGCCATTTGGAAATTTATGCGACAACACACCTGCAACCTTACACGGTGATGCATTGCATAATAAAATCAATGGCAACTTGTCATTGAAGTGTACCAGTAATTTACTTGGTCCTAAAGTTTCCTTGATTACTTCAAAAGCCGTCTGACAGTTACTGCTACATCTAAACTTTTGATTGTTTTTTAATAATTTGTGCAACGGCGCTAATTATGTAATTAAATTTCCCAGAAATTTTCCGTAGTAATTGATCAGCTCTAAAAATCTTTTTAATTCAGAAACATTATTTGGAGCAGGGACGGTCGAATTCCCTCTTTATCAATATATATATATATATATATATATATATATATATATATATATATATATATATAACACAGCACTTCAGGCCTTGAGGCCTATGGCTTCTATTTCTTTCTTCCATACTCTTCTGTCTTTTGTCTTCTCTTTCCAGTTTGTTAGTCCAAAACTTTTGATATCTTCTTGTACTTCACTCCACCAGGATTTCTTGGGTCTACCTTTTCTATTACTTCCCTCCGCCTCTTTGTTTAATGCTTTTTTTGTCCAATCTTCATCCTTCATTCTTTCTATATGGCCTAGCCATCTCAGTCTATTTTGCCTCACTATCGTTGTTATACTGGGTTCTTTATAGATTTCACTTAGTTCCATGTTTGTTCTTCTTCTCCATGTGTCCCCTTCTCTTATTCCTCCCAGTATTCTACGCAATACTTTTCTTTCCCAGATTTCCAAACTTTTTTCATTTTCCTTTGTAAGTACCCACGTCTCACTCCCGAAGGTTACCACAGGTCTGATCGCCGTTCTGTACACTCTTAACTTCAGCGTTCTTTGTATATTTTTCTCCTTCAGTAAAATGTTAAGAGCTCCAGCACATCTTGAGCCCATCAATAACAAACCCCAAATATGGAACTGACTTCTTAAAGAAAATACATTTTCTTTTTTAACCTTTAAACCCGCACTACTAAGTTTTTCTAAGACTAATTTTAGAGTTTGCAAATGATTATTTTCCGAAATTCCGGTCACTAATACATCATCTAAAAACACAAATACCACGGGTATTTTTGCTAATAATTGTTCCATATATCTTTGAAAAATTCCTGGCACGGAAGCAACCCCATATGGGAGCCTATTTGGTCGAAATAAACCCTTATGTGTTGAAATGGTTAAGCATTCTTTAGATTCTTCATCTAGAGGTACTTGTAAATATGCTAATTTCAAATCAATTTTACTAAAACATTTAGCTCCACCTAAATTACCAATTAAATCCTCTATCCTTGGTACGGGATATTTATCTATCTTTAACAAGGGGTTGACGGAAATTTTGTAATCTCCGCAAATACGTATTTGGGAATCTGATTTCAACACACCGCTACAATTGGCGTCCCCCATGCCTTATCTCAACTGGTGTCAAAACACGTCTCTCGACCAAATCATCGAGTTCTTTTTCAACCTTAGATCTTAACGCGAATGGAAGAGGCCTTGCTTTGACAAATACTGGTGTTACTGAATCACAAAAATGCAATGTCGCTGAACTCTTATTAAAAGTACCAATTTCATTAGAAAATAAATTATGGTAATCTGCCAATAACGAATCTAGTTGATTTTTCGTATCATCCAACAAAAAGTTACAGGTATTAATTTGGATATCCAATTTGCTTAACCAACTACGACCCATTAAAGGAGAGCCACCATTATTGATTACATACAATTTCAAAAATAAACAATTAGAGCTATTACGTAACTTAACATTTACATTAATAAAACCTTCTGGACGAATTGTTTGATGAGTATATGTTCTAAGTGTTAAATCGGAGCTCATTAAAGGTATATTTTTATTTTTTTTTCGTAAAAATCTTTTGAAATGGCACTAATGGCTGAGCCTGTATCAAGTTCCATTTTAACGCTTATGTTTTCAATAATAACGTCTAGAAAAATCGGCCTTTCCTCTGGTGCTAACTGTTTAATAGCAAAAAAGTCAACCTCTGTATCTGAAGTGCAATCTACATCTAACTTCGCTTTGACATTATCTGATAACAAGGGCACTTCAAATTCAGAATCGCTTTCTTTGTTTACATAATTTTGAGGGACTCGTTTTCTTCTTGCGCATTTTTTTCTCACAAACACTCGCTAAATGACCTTTCACGTTGCACACAAAACACACCGAATTCCTATACCTGCACTCCTTCGTTTGATGGTTACCCCTTCCATAAGCTCCGGTTGTTTGAACTGATACCGGGTGAACTTGACTGGGCCCCGGCAATTCGGTGATTCGAACATTTTTTTCAGCTGCTTCTATACCTACCCCTAAATCTAGAATTAAAAGTTAGGAAACATTTCCACGCAAATCTTAGGTTATGTCACACAATTACAATTGTTCTAATTAATATGGAAAATATAATAACGAATACTCACTTTTCCACAACAGAAATAAGCGTTTCCTTTTCCCACTGGGTGAAATTTACCCGCTTTTAATGATTTCACTCATCTTCACAAAACAATAACTAATCTCATCTTGGTCAAACACAGACGACCTGTCAACATGAAATACGACGATTTTTGCCCTGTTGCCAGATTTACCATTCAGCAATTGCCAATTAGGAAACGGACGATTAACTAACAATCAAATTGTTTTGTGCAACCCGACCAGTGGTTAATAAACCGTTAGAAATGCTGAGTAATTAGTTAATAATCCATTAATTATAGCTTTGTGCAACCGGCCATTTGGTATTAAATGAGGATACTGTACGAAATAAATAAGATTGACGCTGGATTTTGTCTACCAATTCCGCTTTGCGTGGCTAATCTGATAATTTATTTTTTAGAGTTTCGTCTAATAAATGAGGATGAAAATGTACCAGAAATATTAAAAATGTACTTTTGTACATTAGGTTTCAAAATGTACCCGATTCGTAGAATTGTACCAGGTCTGGCAACGCTGCTAATATCAAGAACACGCTCAAAGTAGTAACTGCACATAGACCACGCGTCGAAATGTTGTGACCTTGGGAATTTTCTGCTTTATTATAGAGGTATGATGATTTTAATTATGAACTTATATTATTTGTGAATATTGCTTGTTAATATAGTGAAACAATGGGTGGGCACAAATTAATCAAAGCACAACATACTACAACAATTTTGTCTAAAAACACAAACTCATTAGATGTTTTTGCCACGATTACCAAAGGTAATGTTCCAGTTAAAATGGTATATTTTTGTTTTAAAACGCCAATTACTCTTTCTACATGGATTCGAACACTAGCCAATTTTCGAGTATCTTCGAGTTCTTTTGCAGTTAATTGTACCTTGCCCCTTTTAAATGCTGGTGTAACTACCTGGGCAAAACAAAGTTGAACAGCGTCCTGTACCGTAAAACCGCTGTCTGCTAAAACTATGTCACCAGGCATTAAGTGATTTAAAAAACCAGAATCTTCTGTTATAAATCGATTGTCCATGTGGTGTAATGACAATTAAAAATTTAACTGTTTGATGGTGCTTATAGTTTGACCATGTTTTGGCAGCAGCTTCTAAATTGGAAGATTTCTCTACAAAAACTTTAAAGCAGTCTATAATCACCGTCGCATTTGGAAAAGTTTCCTTCATGCACCTTGGTATATTTGTTCGGATGTCTTCGTGGTCAGGCCAATTAATTAAATTCTGAAGTTGTTTGAAAAGATAATTATTGCATAGGTATTGAAAAAAGTAATTCCTACCTGTATTCTACTATAAAGGATTTCCAGAACGTCCATAAATATTCTGGAAGCCGTTGTATGGCGACAACCAAATCGATTACCTAACTCATGGAATGGTAAGTTTAATCGTAGCTTCATTAATGTTAATATAAGCTTCTGAAATTTGGTTAAAACAGAAGAATGAGTTAATACAATATATGGCTCAACCCAACCATAGACGCAATTTAGATAATCGTAGGAAACAAGCCCTGTATAATACAATGATTTGTTATTGTTGTCTTGAAAATACTGTTCGGTCAGTTCCAATCTAGCCAGTTTTTCCCGAAGTGAATATATTTCTCGGTTACATTCACATAGAGCTAAATTTAAATCTCCCGAACTAGCTTCATTTTCCTTAATACTGTCATCACTGTTACTTGTCTCTTCATAGTTTACGGCGACAGCTTGGTTTGCAGATGCCAATTCTGAACGTTGTATGGTGTTGTTTTGCTACAAAAATCTTTAACCCAAAATTAACACATGTTATTTATTATTTATTTATTATTTTACAATTACAATTGTAATCCAAAATCCTATAGAGACAAAACCAGTTGTCTGTACATAGGTCTGGCGCAGAACAAATCATACAAAAAACATAAAATATAATATAACATAAAATATAATATAATACTCAAAAAATAGAAATAGAAATTCAAAATAATAAAATATAAACGTAAAACAGCTTTTGTTAATTAAACAATATTTTTTCTTGCTCGTAAGTTTATTACTGTGTTATAATTTCGCTCGATCCACTTTGACAATTTCTTTTTAGACTTTTTTGATTTACGAATGCTTTTCAAGTCAATCGGCAGCAAATTAAAGATTTTAAGTGAGGTAATGAAACTACTACTCTTAAAATTGACTATCCTGAATATCAGAGGCATTAGCAAGCTTTTGTTTCTGGTAATACTGATAGAGGTCTCAAAATTAGATTTGTGATACTCATGAAATAGGTTTATAGACTCAAGGGCAAAAATACTTTTTATATCGAGAGGCAGTTTTGATCTGCAGAAGTTGTCTTTAAAAATTACCTTTAATATGCTTCTCTGTAGTGACATTAATTTGTTGATGGTATTATCATAAGCGCCGCCCCAAGCAATTATCCCATATGAAACAATACTATTAAATAGCCCGTAGTATAGAATTAGCATTGAGTCAGTTGGCAAGATTTTTGATAGCTTTGCGAAAACAAATAATAGGTATCTTGACTTCTTAATTACATATGTAATATGTTTATCCCACTTAAAAAAACAGTCAATCATTACCCCGAGATATTTTGTGGAATTTACTCTTTGAATTACTTGATTATTGATGCGAATATTTGTATCTTTTTGTATACTTGATTCATAAATCCCAAAGATGACATAAACCGTTTTGGTTATGTTTAATGAGAGCTGATTCACACAGAGCCAATTATATACAATTCTCAAAAATTCATTCATTTGATCTTCAGCATCTTTCCAATTATCACCGGAGGTAACGATAGCTGTATCATCAGCATAGGACATAATTGATTTACTTGGCACCAGAGTCAACAAATCATTAATATATATGATAAAAAGTAAAGGTCCGAGTATTGTGCCCTACGGCACTCCTACTGTGATTAGCCTCTCGGTGCTGCAGTCATTATTTATTCTAACTACTTGCTTACGATTTGACAAGTAATCTTTAATTAAGTTTAGAGCCATCCCTCTAATTCCATATGTATCTAGTTTGTGTAATAATATATCATGATTTACGGTGTCGAAAGCTTTAGCGAGATATAGGAATGTCGCAATTGTTCTACTACCGTCATTTAACTTTTTATAAATATAATTTGTAAAGACTGCTAAGGCATCATTCGTTCCCAAATTTTTCATAAAACCAAATTGTCTATGTGATAATATACCCGAATTTACAAAAAAGTTATACAGCCTTTTGTGTACTATTTTTTCGAAGATTTTTGCAAAATTTGATATTAATGAAATGGGACGATAATTCGACACGTTACCTCGTTCCCCACTCTTATAAATGGGTACGACGACAGCATTTTTTAGCATGTAAGGCCAAGTTTCCTTTTGGATACACAAATTCAAAGCAAATTCTAGTGGCTTAACTAAATTATGAGCTACTAGCTGAAACCCGCGGCATATGCCGCATTTAAAATGTATGACGAATTTAATAACTTTTGTTGCACTAAATAAAGCTTTAAAAGCACGCTAGAGATTGGCAGTAAGGAACAGTTCCAAAAAATATATTTTCAAATGTAAAGTCTTTGGAAAGGAAACGCTCGCCCCTGAAAGGCGTCCTAATTAATACGACGTTGTTGGAACGCAGTAAAAAAAAAATTCCGGAAAGAATTAATGCTCTTATGAGATTATATGTGAGAATTATTTGCGCCAGCGAAATAATTTTCAGCTGTCTGCAATCTGTTTCTTTTCAGATTTAAGCCGTTGAGGCGTTGAGCGTCATAAAAATATAAATGCGGTAACTCAAGTCTCCAGTTACGCCGTTACAGATATTGTTAAATAACTGATTAATTATTATTTCTTTGTCATTTTAAACACAAGAAGCCAAGTAGCGCAGATGGGTAAGCGCTTGCCTTGCGTTAAGCAAGTCCTCGGTTCGAATCCCGCGAAGGCCGGATTTTCCGCAGCCTTGCGATTTGAACCGGGCTCGGTGAGACCATTTACAGTTGGGCACCAAATCAACCCGGGTTTAGTCGCGCGTCCTAAACTTCCGTTAGTGATCGCGCCCCGGTCGGTTCAACCGCAGTTAGTTTTTTTAACAGAATGTATGTAAATTAATAAAAATCTTTTTCATAACACCTACTTGTTATTTGTTAATAACAGAACTGTCAACCTGACTGAAAAGTTCCTCATAACAGCCATGACCATGGCTCAGATAAACTCATTAGCATCGGCCTGACGGCATCGGCCACAAATTTATCCTCGTTTGTTAGATGCCTACTAACGGCCTTATATCGATAATAACTATAACATTTCTCTTGCACTTTATTAGAAAAGCATAATAAACGATTTTACAGCGTAACATTAATTTATAATACCAGATAAATGAAAAAATAATTGAGTTACGTTAGATCAACCGCATTAACAAAAAAACGGTTTTAAATTTTTTTTAAATGTGCTGAAATGTCACTAAAAATAGCAAAACCGCATTTTAGGAGAATTTTTAAAAGTTCAAGTCGCAAAGGAGCTGCATTAGAAAGCTACAGCAATTTTTTAAAATGTGCGGTTGAATCGACCATAGCGCGACCACTCCCGGGTTAACTGTGCTCTACTCAGAACCACAGACCTAAGAGATAGAGTAACAAGGTCAACATAACACACACAGACACCTCACACAATGGGTGCTGTGCAAGCATTAAAAGGCGCGGTTCAACTTTGTATCCCGAATCCTGGGCAAGTTGAGCATTGTACCGCCAGATGCAAGCACATAAAGCACCAGCGTCTACACCGCAAGGTAAAACGAGGTTATCGATTATACATCCATACAAAATACATTTTAAACTGGCATTATTATTATTATCTCTATAATAGCAACCATAAGTAACTGTTTATAATGTTTATATGCTAGCGAGTTAATTTTCTTCTTAAATCGCTAGTGAATTAATAGTAGATTGTTCTACAAGTTAAGAAAAGTGAGAGTTTTCCAGCGAATGTAAAAGTTTTACGTGGAATTTTCCAATGTGTTGAACATGCAATTTTTCCTTGTAGCTGACAAAAATATCTTGTTAAATAATTTTGGTCAAAGTATGGAAGCGCAATGTTTACTGTACTGTATAAATATAAATAACCATTATACATTATAGAATAGACCTTACTTGAAAATGGATGAATCTGTTATTAATTCATTTAGTTTCAATTTAAACTGCAGTGTTCTATAGCATTCGGTTACTTATTTCAAGTGTTTGTTAAAATATTGTTTTTAAATTAAAAAGTTCCTTCATATTTTTATTTCGTAGCCTCTTTTACCTTTCGGTGTCGGGGACCATTCATCTTTCATCTCTTTTTATTTACTATGTAGTTGTATATTTATTTTAAGACGGTTTATTTAAGCTTCTCACAGATTACGGAGGCGGTTGCCCTTAATAAAGGGATCCGACACAAAGTTCCTTCCCCGCATAACCGTTATTTGCAATTTGTTGACATGCGGTTTTACTTTGTTACGGTATTAAAAGAACTTTACGACACCCACCCAAGGTGAGCATCGCACCACGGAATCAGTCCTGAAAAACTGGCACACTTGCCCTGAAATCGGTTCGAAATAGGCTAAGGGGCCACGGCTGGGACGCTCAGGGAGTCGGGCGTGAGTCACACGATACGTTCTGGGCAAGCGCGTGGTGGCATAATATATACAGGGTATGTCGAAATCATGAGGGCGCCACCAAGCCTGTCTTAACCCGGCTAACCGGGCCTGGACGGTTAGACGGGAGCGAAGCATGCAAAATACTCCGCCAATAGGATTACTCAAGAGTTGCAAGGTCAAATAACAATTTCGGGATTGCCTTATGCAAGGATTGTAATTAGGTGTCAATCCGACCGCGACTACGCAGCTGTCTCACCCACCTGCACGCTCAAAGCTTCCTCGTTCCGTCGTACAATATTCAGTACAATGAAGGGGGCGTCTATCTGTAACAGAACATGCACAAGTCGAAACAAAACAATAGTTCCCTTAACTAACCAATCATGTATTGAACTTCGGGTTACAATGGGGCAGCAGAGTGCGTCGCCCTATAACTATACTTAACCTATAATTAAGGGCACCAGCTGGCACGCGCGCTCTAAACTTAACGACAGATGTTGAACAGTAATGAACAGTAATGAGCAGTAACGAGCAGTAATAAGTAGTAATGAGTACAAAGATGCGAGTCGCCTTATGCAGCGGACAGCGAAGATTTAAATTAGCACTCGCGACATGAACAGTCTGCAAGTCTGAATAAATGCACTAGCGCAGTAATGAGTCCAAATATGCGCGTCGCCTTATGCAGCGGGCAGCGAAGATTTAAATTAGCACTCGCGTTCACAGCGGTAATCAGGTTAAAGACACATACCTTAATGCGTAGGCGGCGAGGGAGCCTGGTACAGTTGAGTTGCGACAGGCTGCAGTCGTAGGTGGCAGGTACCTTCGATGTTACAACGGCTATAGGGGTGAATGCACAACCGCCTTAATGGCGACGGGAGACGCGTCAATGACGCGTACAACGGGACGACGAAAAAAAAATGGGCCACTTTCGTTCTGCGGAACAAATCCTCGTAGGTCGAGATGAAGGGGGCACGACCCCTTACTTACGGAAGCAGGAACTGGGCTCAAAAACACCCACGCTACGCCGAAGACAATTCGAAAACTCCGACTCACAACCACCACACGAGCGTTCTCTGCAACGGGCTGCGGACAACTGCCCAGAGGGAAGCGTTGGCAAAGGTCACCTTGGCCGCGTCCCCACGTGACTAAACCTTGGCAGCCAATCGCAAGGCGATAAAATGAAACAAGCCAATGCCGGCACCAATGGCATCACGCCTCGACGGCGTGCCTCCTAGGAGATTCGGAATTCGGAAAAACGCCATCAGAGGGGAGCTTCAACCGACGAAAAATACTGCTTTTGGAGCCAAATATGTGCGAAATCGTGATTCTGAAATTAGGCGATGGAGCCAAATAAAGAACTAAAAGGGCTTAGCATACGGGCACGCTGCCCTAAAGCCTAGGTGGCTATTTAAAATACCAAAATGACCTAACACTCCCCTTACTTGAAAGAGAGTTCCCCGAAGTCTCTTAAAATCAACGGGGCATTTTGGCTGCGGCGCCACGAGCACTCAAACGACCGGAAACGCTGATACGATAGCTGTACCCCCAAAGGAATTACGCACACCGGCCACCAGAGAGGGTACGACAGGAGGGAAGAGAGAAGAGGAAGAAGAAAGACTGGATAGGCCAGTGGAAATACGAAAATTGGGTAGAACCTGGCGGTTCGCTGATGGCTAGCACACACTCCCCGGACCACGGAAGACGGGCGACAAGAAAACTAGCTGTCCCAAAAGGAGTGGCGCTCCGCCAGGGGTCCACAAAACGATTCGTGTCTGGCTCCCTCGGGGAACCAAACGGGCAAAGACTAGGCAGACTGAGGACAGTCTCGCCGATCCGGCTCGACTGCCCCTCCCAAAATAGGAGTGCCACCACAACGGTTCGCAAAACCACGTCGATAATCGACCACCAAGACGATAAAAAAAAAGGTAACCGACCAGACCCAAAACGGGTGTGGCACGCACTGCGGCGGCGGCCACGAAACGCCGACTGGACCTTAACACCGGGTCCATGACGGTCGCCTAACAGTGCGGTTTTGGAAGGTGGAAAAAGAAAGAGAACAACGGGGTTGGGTAGTTGTCGCCGGGACGCGGTAGATAGTAATGACAAGGGGAAAAGAAAGGTAAAGATAGAGCATAGAGAAGGAGGGTTTGGGGTTCCAAATTGAAACCGTGAAAATATCTAATAAAAAAAAAACACGCGCGGTTAGCGCTCGTCAAAATCGGGTCAATAGAACGTCTTACTCCCATGCACACTTCCGACCAACCGTTCCAAAAGAACATGGGGTGGGGGGGGGGGGGGGGAAGGGATAAGTCCCTCGCAACCTGTCCCACAAGCCACCTGAAGAGGGCACGTTGCGCGTCACGGGATCGGCGCATTGTGGGGTTCCCACAACGAGGAAGCTCGGGGAAAGGCAGGTACTACTGAAGATACGGCTCTAAGCCGGCGGTATGGCCGTCAAGGCCTACAAAAAAAAAAGGAAGGGGGGTTAAGGAAAACGGGCGCTAGTAGACTAAACGTCCGTGGGATTGGGTTTTAGGTCTTTCGCGTGCCAAGTGCCTTTCGGGGCACCGGTCTCGTCGGACAGCTCGTAAGTGGCAAGCGAAACTTGCCGACTGATATAAAACGGCCCTATAAATTTTGGACCCAACTTGGCGTTAAAATATTTCGCCGCATCGGAAAGTACGTAATTTCGTCGCCAGACGGTATCGCCAACGGCAAACTGAGCCGGGCGCCTTCGCAAATCGTATGTCGCCTTGAGGCTTTGTACGCCACGTCTAGTCGCTTGACTATGTCTTCATATACCGACCTTAACGCGGGAGTCCGTCGTAACAAGTCTTCGCGACTCTCTACTCGTATTTGTTCCGAAACATCTACCTCCTCGGGGTTATTGGCGCGCGTCCCCTCTAACTGTATCTCTCTGCCGAAATTGGCGAAATATGGGGTCATGCCGGTGACTTCGTGTACTGCGGTACGCACTGCGCAAGCGACTTTCGACAAATATTTATCCCACTCCCGGTGGTTGTCTTTCACGTACGACGCTAGCATAGTTTTTAATACTCGATTAACGCGTTCTACGGGGTTGGCCTGCGCATGGTAATGCGCGTTAAAGATAATTCGTGATTTATACGTATCGGTAAGCTGTCGGAATTCTCTACTGCGAAACTGTACGCCGTTGTCAACCAAGACGTACTGAGGTGCTCCAAAGAGCAAGAAAACATCGTTCTCAATTTTCTGAGTCACCGCGGTCGCGGTGGCGGTACGCAACGGGAAGAAAAGGGTAAATTTGGTAAAGTAGTCAGCCACGGACAGAATATATACGTAGCCTTTCTTTGAACGGGGCAACGGCCCTACAATGTCGATAGATATCATTTGCCACGGCTTATCCACCACGGGGTGACGACACATCAAGCCGGCCGGGCGTTTTTGTTCGGGTTTCTGGGCTATTCACGTCGCGCAACGGTTAACGTAACGGGTCACATCCGCCTTAAGTTTAGGCCAGTAATACTGTTGAGCGATACGGCCGTAGGTCTTATAAATGCCTAAATGGCCTGCGGTAGGTTCGTCATGGTTTTTGCGAAGAATCTCGGCACGTTGAAGCTTCGGAACCACCTCTTTCCAACTCGTGCCTTCGTCCAATTCGGGGTATTTTACGTTGACATGTTTAAACAATTTCCCTCGCGATAGTTTCCACGCCGAATACTTGAATGGTCTTTCTACGACGCGTGTACACATGCGCCTATACCAACGGTCAGTTCGACTGTCGTTCGGCGCCTGAACGCCGGCTTCGGGTTCTCCAGAATCGACAACTGAGACTACATCTATTTCGGGTATAGCACGGGACAGCGCATCCGGAACGAAGTGGTCTTTTCCCTTCCGGTGTTTGATCGTAAAGTCGTATTGTTGGATACGAACAGCCCAACGGGCGAGTCTCCCGGTGGGTTCCTTAAGATTATTTAGCCAGATAAGTGAATGATGGTCAGTAATGACTGTGAAGTGAGTGCCTTCTAAATACGGACGTAACTTCTCTATGGCCCACAGGACGGCCAAACATTCGCGTTCCGTAACCGAAAAATTACGCTCAGGCTTCGTAAGAGTCCGACTAATGTAACAGATGACCTGTTCTTGGCCATCAACGGTCTGAGTCAGCACGGCGCCGATACCAACATTGGAAGCGTCCGTCTGTACGATAAACGGGAGAGAAAAATCGGGACACGACAAAATGGGTGCCGAAACTAGGCAATTTTTGATGGTTGTAAATGCGACTTTGCATGACTCGGTCCACTCAAACTTCTGAAACTTTTTCAATAACGACGTCAGCGGAGCAATAATGGCTGAGAAATTTGGTACGAAACGCCGATACCACGATGCCATGCCGACAACTCGCCGTATCTCCGAAACGTTTCTAGGTCGCGGCAAGTTAAGAATCGCCGAAACTTTATCGGGGTCGACTAAAAGTCCTTGGGCGTTAACGACATAGCCCAGGTATCATAATTCCGGTTGGCAAAAATGACATTTATCACGACCCAGTGTTAAACCAGCGTCGTTTAGTCGCTGCAATACTTCGTCTAGAATCTCGACGTGCTTTTCGAAAGTCGGGGTACAAATAATCACGTCATCTAAATAGACAAAGACGTAAGGTTCCAATTCGGGACCCAACACATGGTCGACGAAACGTTGCCAAGTCGCTGGCGCGTTATGAAGCCCAAAGGGCATGCGAGTAAATTGAAACAAACCGCGCCCGGGTACTGTGAAGGCCGTTAGTTCCTTAGATTTCTCTTCCATTTCAATTTGCCAGTACGCAGATTTGATATCAAGCGACGTCATAAACCGGGCATCGCGTAAGCGATCCAAAATCGAAGACACGTAAGGTATCGGGTAGGCGTCCTTCTCGGTGACGCTATTTAATTTACGAAAGTCAACGCAGAAACGATAGGTTCCATCTTTCTTTTTAACTAGTAAAATCGGGCTCGACCAGGCTGAACGAGAACGTTCCACAACGCCTGATTTAAGCATACTGTCCAACTCAGCATCGATATGCGCCTGCATTGCGGGAGAGACCGGATAGTACCTTTGTTTAACCGGTGCCGCCTTAGTAGTGATTTTATGTTGAACGTACTTGGCGCAGCCGAGTTCGGGTTTAGCGATAGTAAAATGTCGGTTTACGAGAGTGTCTAATTGGGCTCGTTGATCCGAGTTCAGGTCGAACATAGACTGCAAATTGCCGGTAGGAGTATCAATGGCCGCTACGCCGGGTTTTGAGAATTCCCACTCCCCTCGAAACACGTCTGGGACTATTCCCACTGACTTCCAAAAGTCTATCCCCAGGATCAGGGTGTGCGGAACCTCCGGAACTATTAAAACATCGATAGCTACCACTCTGTTATTTAAACGAATAGGTAAGTGCAGGGTACCTAGACTGGTTACGGTCTGTCCATTTGCCACTGAGCAAACGGGTTTCAGCTTCTTATTTATGTGCAGGCCTACAGTACGCAACACGTCCCAACCCTTAGCTCCTAAGATCGTTCGATTCGCTCCTGAGTCCAACAAAGCTAACAACTCGAAACCCATGATTTCAACAGTCACATGCGGTCGACGGTCATCAGATGACCTTTCTAATACGTAATCGAGAATGACTTTATTTTTCTTAAATTTGGTCTCGCGCTCCTCGATAAGTCCCTTCATAAATTTAGTCGAATTGCTAAACACGCGCGAGGACACTGCTCGACCGTTCAGCGTCTCGCGGGGTCGTTTCCCTGTCCCCTATCTCTTGCTCGACAACGAGGACAAGTGTTTACGGTCACTTCAGGTTTGCCGCAACGGTAACAGAATTTCTTGCCGCGGGGTCGCGGACACCTACTGGCTCTATGGCCTGGTTCGTTACAGTTCCAACACCGCATGCTTGACTTGGGTGCCGGTTCTCGGTTCCTCCTCTCGGGAGTATTAACGTCACGCGTTTCGACAACATCAACTGGGCACGTTTCCGCGATAGGCGCGACCTCGACGTATGCCAAGTCTGTTTCTAAGTCAGACTTCTTTCTAGAAGGTGGCACGTAAGTTTCAATGGCATAGCGCCGTTCTTCAATCTTTCGTCCGTATAGCGCTAGCTCGTCGATCGACCGGACTTCCGTCAATCCCAACTGGGTTTGGTATAATGGTGAAATATTATGCAACAAAATACGCAACTGTTTCTCCTCGGGAACCGCTTCGGTCAGGCGCGAAAACATTGTGCGCATGATAGCGATATAAATGCCCATACTTTCCGTAGGGCCTTGCGTGCGACGTCTAATTTCGTCCAACAACCGTTCATCATAATTAGCAGGCTGAAACTCTAGACGCAATAAATCGACTAACTGTTGCCACGTGTTAGGGGTCGCTCTATTCGCGCGATACCATAGCAATGCGTTGCCCGAAAACAAATCGATGGCCTGCATAAACAACTCTTCTTCGGTAAGGTTTCTGGCCACTCTGAGTTCGTTAACACGCTCGATAAAAGCGTTGACCGACAGACCTTTCGGGTCGCCTGAAAATTGTATGTTCCATTTCGAAACAGGGGTTGCCTTAAATGAGATCGTACGCGACATCGGCGAAACAAAACACGGAGTCGACATAGTTGCCGCCGTCGTAGTCGTAGTCGTCGTCGCGACGGTAATGGTAGGTGCGACACCGGACGTCGATGGCAGCGTTACGGCGCTTTCTTCCTCAGCCGTAGTCGTAGACGACCCTAGCTTTACTTGGTTAAGTTCGTAGGTTGAACGTATGAGTGATAATTCCGCGAACGCTTTTTGTTTGAGCGCTCGCTCTTCCTCCGTTGTAGCTGAACTATTCGTCAGACGGTTCATTCCGTGATAAAATTTCGTTTCGATCGTAGCCGCTACTTCTTTAGTCGGGTTAGCTAAATATACCTGAATCTTTTCCTCTAATTCGCCAATCAATGTTGTCACGGCCGTGAGATCCTCCTCGAACGTATACGGGTACGTCGGTCGCGTATCCATATCTGCGCGTCCCTCCTCTCTCAATACGTCGCGTAACCGGGAGCGCAACAAGGTAACCGCGCCGGAAGCATCACGGCCTCTGATTCTCAACTCGTATTCAGCCTCCGCGCGAAGCAGGCGTTCAATATGTAGCTTTAGCACCATGTTTACAAACGGGAAAGGAACGACTTATATTATACGTCGTATAAAAAGAAAAACCTTAGCACGTGTTTGGTAAGTCAATTACGTCAGATATCCGAACCAAATCGTAGACGGTCAAGACGGGAGAAATCGGGAAAAAGTGGTTTGTTACCTTTCACACGACCGATGGCTTAACGGGACTATCTGTCCATATTCTTTGCGAAAAGACCGAACATAAGCGAAAAAGAGCAAATTCCAAAACTAGGCGGTCAACAAATGGCTTAACGAGCCTACTACCGACCAACAATGGTTACAGACAGTACTGCGCCCGAAATCGAGCGAAAGAAAAAAAAAAAAGAAAAAATCCGAAATGGGGTCGCGCGTTGTCACGCAACAAGGTCTCAGACGTTAAAGCGTCAGAATTAAGACGCACAACGGATGGGCTTAACGAGACTACTCCAGTCCAATAACAGCAACAAGCAACAATCGGGCCGCCAAAATTAAGACACACAACGCAAAAAAAAGAAAACCCCAAAATGAGGTCGAGCGTTGTCGTGCACCAATAGGCTCCAGACGTTGGAGCACCGAAATTAGGCGCGTTGACGAGAACAAAGGAGCCCCAAGGCCCCACAAGGCCTCACACGATGGGCTGCCAAAACTAGGCAGACAACGGGTGGCTTAATAAGAAAAACGAACATACAAGGCCCCAGATGTTGGACTCCCAAAATTAAGACGCACAACGACGGGGCTTGACGAGAAGACGAATATCAGAAAAAAACAGGCCCCACGTTGGGCGCCAAAATTAGCCTGTTACGGTATTAAAAGAACTTTACGACACCCACCCAAGGTGAGCATCGCACCACGGAATCAGTCCTGAAAAACTGGCACACTTGCCCTGAAATCGGTTCGAAATAGGCTAAGGGGCCACGGCTGGGACGCTCAGGGAGTCGGGCGTGAGTCACACGATACGTTCTGGGCAAGCTCGTGGTGGCATAATATATACAGGGTATGTCGAAATCATGAGGGCGCCACCAAGCCTGTCTTAACCCGGCTAACCGGGCCTGGACGGTTAGACGGGAGCGAAGCATGCAAAATACTCCGCCAATAGGATTACTCAAGAGTTGCAAGGTCAAATAACAATTTCGGGATTGCCTTATGCAAGGATTGTAATTAGGTGTCAATCCGACCGCGACTACGCAGCTGTCTCACCCACCTGCACGCTCAAAGCTTCCTCGTTCCGTCGTACAATATTCAGTACAATGAAGGGGGCGTCTATCTGTAACAGAACATGCACAAGTCGAAACAAAACAATAGTTCCCTTAACTAACCAATCATGTATTGAACTTCGGGTTACAATGGGGCAGCAGAGTGCGTCGCCCTATAACTATACTTAACCTATAATTAAGGGCACCAGCTGGCACGCGCGCTCTAAACTTAACGACAGATGTTGAACAGTAGTGAACAGTAGTGAACAGTAATGAACAGTAATGAGCAGTAACGAGCAGTAATAAGTAGTAATGAGTACAAAGATGCGCGTCGCCTTATGCAGCGGACAGCGAAGATTTAAATTAGCACTCGCGACATGAACAGTCTGCAAGTCTGAATGAATGCACTAGCGCAGTAATGAGTCCAAATATGCGCGTCGCCTTATGCAGCGGGCAGCGAAGATTTAAATTAGCACTCGCGATCACAGCGGTAATCAGGTTAAAGACACATACCTTAATGCGTAGACGGCGAGGGAGCCTGGTACAGTTGAGTTGCGACAGGCTGCAGTCGTAGGTGGCAGGTACCTTCGATGTTACAACGGCTATAGGGGTGAATGCACAACCGCCTTAATGGCGACGGGAAACGCGTCAATGACGCGTACAACGGGACGGCGAAAAAAAATGGGCCACTTTCGTTCTGCGGAACAAATCCTCGTAGGTCGAGATGAAGGGGGCACGACCCCTTACTTACGGAAGCAGGAACTGGGCTCAAAAACACCCACGCTACGCCGAAGACAATTCGAAAACTCCGACTCACAACCACCACACGAGCGTTCTCTGCAACGGGCTGCGGACAACTGCCCAGAGGGAAGCGTTGGCAAAGGTCACCTTGGCCGCGTCCCCACGTGACTAAACCTTGGCAGCCAATCGCAAGGCGATAAAATGAAACAAGCCAATGCCGGCACCAATGGCATCACGCCTCGACGGCGTGCCTCCTAGGAGATTCGGAATTCGGAAAAACGCCATCAGAGGGGAGCTCCAACCGACGAAAAATACTGCTTTTGGAGCCAAATATGTGCGAAATCGTGATTCTGAAATTAGGCGATGGAGCCAAATAAAGAACTAAAAGGGCTTAGCATACGGGCACGCTGCCCTAAAGCCTATGTGGCTATTTAAAATACCAAAATGACCTAACAACTTACAGCATCAGGTCTTCGATCTCTTCCTTGAATTCTGGTATTCTAGCCGTCATTACTTGCAGTATTTATTGTCCAGTCCAATTGTCCTGCCAAAACATAAATTTACGATACTCATTTGTCCAGCAGGGTACTGGCCTACGGGGAAATTTTAGAACCGTCTACAGTTTTCTTGATAAAACGGAACTGAAAATTCAGTAATTGCTAGTTAGCATTGTCATTCAACAGTCACCCGTGGCCTTTGTAGTTATTCATTTTGCGTTGTTCTTAGTGGTGTGTGAATCAACATGGTAAGTAAAATGTCCATTTTATTACCTACTTTTTTTACAAAAAAATACCTGATTGGCTTAAACAAATGGTTCATCAAACAAAAACCTTAATTCACTTGGTGTATAATATTTATTAAAAATACTCTTTATTTGTTTATAAAATCCTAATAGATTTTGTTGTGAGTGTGGAGTAAGGATTCATAGTCGGACTATTCTTCAGTTGCGTGAGTTTTAATTTGTTATTTACCTCTTGTCTGTAAGCGTATTTTGGACAAAGTTACGGAACCTTTATGTTTGAAAGTAAACTTGATTAGTTAAATTACAAATTTTCTTTTTAGAGATATGTCCCTCCTGCAAATTACATTTTCCGGTGGGGCAATACGACATCCGTACCTGCACCGTGATACGTTGTTGCGAGTGCAATTTTCTGATCTGTGGTATGTATTACAATTTACTGTTAGGCATCCATCTTTAAAAATATGATCATTCGTCATTTTGATTATTCACTAAGTAATCGACTATCCTAATTAAAGAAAGAAAATTCAAAAGTTTGACTTCTTGCGGAATTAATTTGACTACTCCCTTTTTCAATTTAGATTTCCAAAAATATTGCGAGGGGTGTGGGAATACCAGAGAATTTTCTTTGAGGAAGGTAGTTGACATGGGGCAGCAGATAGCTGCCAATCGAGCAAAAGCTTTGGCTCGTCAAAGAGCCAAAAAAAAGAAGCAAGCGGTAAGATTAAATAAACTGCTGAAGGACAGGTCTAACGAGTAGCTTCAGAATGTGTAGTTCAAAACGTGACCACCGAGCTTCTGTAGATGGCGCCAAGTGGACAAACCGCCACTGTGCTACAATGCTTGGAAATTTTGCAAAGTGGAAAGCCAAAACCAAATACCGCATGAAGGTGCTCGGGACCTTAGCAACAACTTTGCCCCCTTTCAAAATTTCGATATCTGTAGCCGTTCGAAAGTTACAGGCGATCCGGACGGACGGACGGACAAAACGTTCGCATAAGTACGCTGAAGCTACTAATAATTAGTGTAAATTAATTTGATTAAATAATTGGTTATAATAAATTATTTTTTACTAAATACATTTATTGCTTATATGATATAATATACAGGCTGTTCAAAGTTAATTGCCCAGTATTGCTAACTGTGTTATCAATATTTCGATTAAATTAGCAAATCTGTAGTCTGTTCAGTAAACATAAAAATACAAAGTGGCCTTTGATTTCCAAAAGTTCATGAGTGTACTTCCAAAATGCATCTTTGTCTTCGAATGTACTTACAAAAAGTTACTAAAACAAATAGGTTAAGGGTGTGACATTTATCTAGCATCTAGCAAAAAAAATTAAACTGTGTTTGTGTTTACTGAATGCCCTATAGATCACGATGGCAAAAACAGACAAACAATTGATTATCAGATTTTCAAATTATTCACAAAAATTAAAAATTACTTATTGTAAATACACCTATGGAATAAGTTGTTCCATTTCAAAAAATGTTAATTTTGCGAATAACTCGAAAGTTTGATGCTCAATTGTTTTTCTGTTTTTGCCATCGTAATCTACGTGAACAGTACTACAAATGCTAATATAATCGAAATCGTAGCTTTAACTTTGAGCACCCTGTATGTAGGGCTGTGTGAACCATACTTTTTTTGAACCGAACTTTTCCAGGAAATGTTCAAACAAACATTTCAACCAAACTCGTATTAAAAATTTTTTTTTTTTTAAACTAATTAATTTCATCGCGTTTACAAAGTATTTAAAAACATTTCTTAATTGTAAGTATTTACTTTAGTTCTTAATGTTAAAAATAATGTGTTTTATTAAATATCACTATTTTAAATAAATTGAGCAATTTAATTAATTCCCAATTTTATTGCAATTTGTCATCTCAATCTTATCTCCTGTGGAGAACTATCACATCTATAACAACTAATTTGCCATGTTGTTCAAAATTTGCAGAACAATTCTACTGTAGTGGAAGAGGAATTAGTGGTAGTAAGTATTAAAAAATTAGTATTAAATTACCTAATAATAAATTATTTTATTACAGGAGGCACTGGAGTGAGTGCCAAATAGTAGCAGTTAAAATGTAATGATTATTCATTATAAAAATAAATATATACATTGTGATTTTTTTATCTCGTTACAGCACATATTACGTGCATCGCTTTTTCATGTGTTTAAAATGTTGTTAACGTTTGAAATAAACTAATTTCATAGATGCCACTGCGGCAACTATGAAATTCGTTTATTTCAAATGTTATCAAAATTTCAAACACTCATGAAAAACTGTTGCACATAATATGTGCTGTAACAAGATAAAAAAACTATAGTGTATATGCAATTTCAATGTGGGAATTCACGTGGAGCGTGTAATTGGCACTTTGAAACAAAAGTACAAGATTTTAAGTGATACATTACCACTTCAACACACACTGGAGTCAATTTTTAACAGCAGCGACAACAACTTTCTTTGTGACATGTGGAATAAGTGTCCTGGGGATACCACATAAAAAAAACGTGCCGTGAACTCTACCTCATGGTGGTGTGGAAAGGAGTGCAGAGTACATGCTTCATAAGCTTCTTTTAATAGCTATTAACATTTGAGGTAGGCCTGCCGAAAATATTAATAGGCGATACATTCCTAGTTATCTCATTATATTTTTCCCGCTGCTTATCAAAATTTTTCTATATTATTGAAAAAAATCGTTTGGGTTGTCACCTGACACCAGGATTAATATTCGTGAGTCGTGTTACCTGTGAGTGTCACACGTCACATAAACACTTGCAATTATAAACAAAACGTCTAAGTCTGCATCTTGCGTTGCTAATTTTATTATCCTAGGAAATTAACAATAATATTAAGTTCCGTTGTCAAGAAAAAGCAGCAAACAAATATAATTACCGACTTACACGTTTTGTTACTAAGGCTGTATCACTGACTTACATGACCAGCAGCGAGAAAAATGTTTTAAGTGTCTTTATTTTAATATAGAAATAATCTTTTTGTAACCATTATACATTTTCTGAATAAATTTACTAAATGTATTTGAATTTAAATTGTTTTTAAATAAATTTTGACCATAAAATGTTATTACATGTTATCAAATCTATTTTTTATCAATAGTTAAGTCATATTTATTTGCCATGTCAGTGAATAGCAATCCTACGCGTTCCATATCAGGACCCTTACACAAACAATATACAGTATGTCCCCGAATTGAGTTTACAATAGGTATAATTGACCAAAATTTTCGAATTGGAATTTCATATTTTGGAATTCCGCCCTGCTTGGTGTGAAACGAATTTTAAGAATATTTTCAGTTTTCGAAAAACAAGTAGGCCTCGACAGGGAAGCGAAAACTATTTTATTTTCAGGTAAACTACCATTTTTGTTCATTATATGGCAAAATTTAGTTAAGAAAAGATGTTGATAATGATAAATTATGGCCCTATACCAAATTTCAGAAATATCTGTCGACCTATAAAAAACTAACTTTTTTTTAAATTGTATTTTATTGTCAGGTAAACTACCCTTTTTGTTCATGATACGGAAAAATTGTATTAAAAAAAGTTAAATTTTGCCGTATCATGAACAAAACGAGTAGTTTACCTGAAAATTAAATTGTTTTCGCTTCCCTGTCAAGGCCTACTTGACTTTAAAAAATCGAAAGTAAACTAAAAATAAGTTTCACACCAAGCAGGACGGAATCCCAAAATATGAAATTCCAATTCGAAAATTTTTGGTCAATCCTATCTATTGTAAACTCAATCCGGGGACATACTGTATACTGTTACATACTGTTCAGTATACGATTTACTTTTTCTAATTTGGCTTCAAACGAAGCAACCTTGGCAGAAGCCGCTTTTACTTCTTGCCTCTAAGTCGTGCAACATGTCGGAAATTACTTTATTCACGACAACTTTAAAGTCATTGGATTGCAACAGAAGTGCAACAACTTGCTTTGCGATTTCGGTAGCGTCCACACTACAATCACTAACAGAAGAAGCTGCACTAGTTTTCATCAACATTTTAAAAAAGGAATATACAGAGCACTGCAGAAACGTGTGTTACTCGGTTCACAACATACTCCCGAATCCACTGCTTCTTCGGTTTCCTGCTAGAATTTATAAATTGTAACACACATTATGGATTATAATAGGACAAATAACTTACGAATGAAACTCCTTTCAGCTTGTGGCGTACAGCATTAGTCGGAGCCCAAGAAGCTGCACTAGTTTTCATCGACATTTTAAAAAAGGAATATACAGAGCACTGCAGAAACGTGTGTTACTCGGTTCACAACATACTCCCGAATCCATTGCTTCTTCGGTTTCCTGCTAGAATTTATAAATTGCAACACACATTATGGATTATAATAGGACAAATAACTTACGAATGAAACTCCTTTCAGCTTGTGGCGTACAGCATTAGTCGGAGCCCAAGAAGCTGCACTAGTTTTCATCGACATTTTAAAAAAGGAATATACAGAGCACTGCAGAAACGTGTGTTACTCGGTTCACAACATACTCCCGAATCCATTGCTTCTTCGGTCTCCTGCAGAATTTATAAATTGTAACACACATTATGGATTATAATAGGACAAATAACTTACGAATGAAACTCCTTTCAGCTTGTGGCGTAACCGTGAAGCATTAGTCGGAGCCCAATTAATACTTGTAGCCACTGCTAGAAGACATTAGTTATTGCCAGGCCAATCTAAAATTTTGTAGGTTATCTAACCTAATCTTTAAAGACATGCCTTTTTAGCATGTGCGTGCGGCTTCAATTTTAGGAGCGTTCAATAAGCAGATATGAACATTAACCAAAGTTGACTTGCCTTCGAAGCTAAGTCAATAGTTTTAAAAAACACACAAAATATGCATAATAAATAATTGTATTCTGTGATAATATCGCTATTAAAAGTTAAGGGAAGTTTGTTTACAAAAACCCGAAAATAGAAATGGTGGAATGCAACTATAGTACTTTTAGTTGTGTAAACACGGCTTTTAGTCTTCTGCATTATTATAAGTGATTGTTTTAATTACTTTCACACTTACCCCATCCAAACCTCCTGCTTTAAGCTTAAGATTTGCAATTACTTTTAAAACTTCATAACTGGAGGTAGGATATAAATAAATAGATTTTACATTCCTAGGAATGGAAACTCGAGTAACCTCTTGTGGGACTACAATTTCATCTGCCAGATTCTTGCCAAAATTGCAAAAAAACTCATTAAAAACGTTTGCTTTATCTTTTGGGTTATAAATTTCTTCTCCCTTTACTAAAAGAGAGCCAATTTGATTTTTTTTATTATTGCGGCCTTTATTTAGGTTGGTTTTAACAAAATCCCAAAGTCCCTTGCTGTCATTACATTTATTCTTGACATCCTCCTTGTCCGATAATAATTTAGCTCGATTTATGACTTTCAGTAACATCTTGGCGTAATCTTTATATTGCTTTTTAGCCTCAATATTATCTGGATTCCTTTTCCACAATTCGTATAACATTTCTTTAGTTTTACAAGATTCACTAATACCATTTGTAGCCCACTTTTTTCTCCTTTTGAAATTACTAGATTTTTTATTAGTATTGGTTGTTGCTAACGACATAATTTCTTTAGTTTTATTAATTATTTTCTCAAAAGCCGGCGATGGGTCATTTTCCTCAAAAACTTCAGTCCAAGTTAATTTATTACTCAAGTTTAACAATTTTTTATAGTTAATAGTACTGGATTTAGTGGTTTTTGTGGGATGACTCTCGTCTAGGCTGAAAGTGGGAAATGGTCCGGTAAAACATTCGCATACTTATAAGATACAATATTGTCTAAATCACCCTTATAGAAAAAGTTATCTATACATGATCCTCGTTCTAAATTGCAGTCATTTGGTCGAGTTACACCAGAAAAAAGCGGCAAATATTCAAGACTTAAAAAGTTATTCAAATACTCATTGCAAATGGGGTCATGTGATAGCAGATCCAAGTTAAAATCCCCAACCACGAAATGATTTTTAGTATTACGGTATTTCTGCAAGAAAGTGTCAATGCAGCTGACAAAATCCGTTTTTTTTATATCCTGACATCTGTACATAGAAGAAACCTTAACACTTTTACCAGCTTTTAAAATTATGTTTAGGTTGATGATTGATAGGCCATTTATTATATCTTTGTCAGAAGTAAAATTTAAGGTATCCAAAATGTAAACAATAACACCATCAGCCGCATTGACATTACTCTCATTGTATATACTATTGTAACCTGGTAAATTATAGTAGTTAGCATGAGGTACATTATGTGTCTCAGTGCATATAATTATTTGCGGGAAAAAATTCAAACTATCAATAAAAACTTGTAGAGTATTAAAATTTGTTCGTAGGCCCCTAACGTTTACCAGCAACATCGTGAAAACATTCCCCTTAATTGCATTGTTAAGATCTACGACACTATTACATACAACCTCATTGTTAAATACAATTTCATCCTTGTCGTTCATAAGCAAAGACTTTGGTGTTCCGTAGATGTCTTGTTTTACGACTCCCTTGGTACCCTGCGCTCCTTTGACATATTACCCATAAAAGCCGGGATTAGAGGCTTTATTGGGTAATCCGTTTCACGTATGAAGTTGTTGATTTTCATTTGTAACGTTTTGCACTTTTCACTGTCCAAAGCGTAGTGCTTTGTGTCTCTTTTAAAACCCAACTTTTCATTTGCAAAGATGCAATTGAGGCAATGAATATCCGAATTTTTGCACTTGCTAGCTTCATGAGGGCCCGCACAATACAGGCAGCATGCTGGATTTTTACATTTGGTTCCGCTGTGATTAAAACGTCCACATTTCAAACAAGGTTTAGTATTAATGTCATCGTATGCGCGACACCTCTGGTGCCCCACCTATACTTTACACTCGTTTGCTCTCACGTGGCTGTATAATTCTTGCGCGAGCTCTATGTTGACATTCCAAAATCCTGTTTTTTTACTCTGGAACATGTGAACGCCTACACACTCACTTTCGTATTCGTGGAAATTTCTTTCATTTATGTCAGACACTAATAGATCAAGAGACTGCTTACTGTCTATTCAGGTTATTATCATTCTTGGTTTTTTAAGATACTTTTTACTCACTCCGAAATCTTTTCCCAGACAATCAGAAAGCAACTCCTCAGTTCTATTCACCTGGCTTGGATTCGAACATCTCACAGCTACCGTGCCGTCCTTCCTTTTGACGATTTTGTCCACTGATATGATTACATTGTTTTGTATCGAGCTGGTGACCTTCTTGAGTATCTCATGTTTTCTTGTCTCGTTCTTTGCTGTGATTATAATCTCCTGGACACGCTTGATTTCCCCTGCAGTAGAGTTCGCAGCGGTTGCATAAGCGTATGTAGACTTAATCACTGGGGGTTGTTGACTGTTTACTTGTTTTTTAAGTATATCATTTTTGTCCTTCATTTCTGCTACGAGTTGTCTAAGTAGTGCATTTTCTCGCTTTAGAGATGCAATTGTTTCGCTTTCCGTTGCTTCATCATTAATTGTGCTATCCTCTAAAATAATGGATTTTGACAGTTCGTCCAGTGTTTCTTGCTCCACTCTACTTCTTTCATAGCGTTTGACCTGGGCAATTATTTTTCTTGCATTTTCGTCAAGCGTGCTCTCGTTGAATTTGGAGGTTAGGTCGACGTCCTCATGTTTATCACAGATCACAAGACACGGCGATAACTCCCGGGCAAATTTCTTACGCTCAAGACACGACGAATGGAAAATACTCTCACATAGAATGCAAATATTATAACTAGCAACTTTTTTAATGCAGCAAGCAAACTTTCTTACATTATCTTTGTCAGGCGGGTCCTTCTCAGTACCCACCATCATTGAACATGTTCACAGAAAGACAGCGTGTTTGCAATATTTTGGGTGAAATTTGCCACAAAACCACGTTTTATATTTTCATACAAATATAAAAACTAACGCACAAGGAGATTTGCCACCTAGTCCTCACCAAAAAATGTTATTGGCAACATTAACATTAATAATAGTTCTATTACTAGTTTCAGATCTTTAATGGTAAAATTAGCTTACAGCTGTAATTTGTAGTTTGTCTAATATCTTAATGTGTTTTGTAATTTACTAAGGTTACCTTTACCTTCATTTTTGGTGAGGACAAGGCATTGCAAACTAACTTTATCATAATTTAATTTTTCACAGGTGAACAATTTATTTGAAATACCTGACTTCGCCGTCTAGCACGTTCATAACGATGTTTCGATGAAGGCGAAGGCTTTTTGGTTAATGTATAACCCATATTTTGCGTAGGTACCCAATCTGGATTATCTACATCTGTAGATTTTGCAGGCTTTCCTAAAATTATAAAAATCAAGTACTAATACCCCATAATAAGAGAAATTAATAATGTCGTAATGTTGTTGTGTATTTCTTGGTACAAAAATTCAAACACTGGATTACTTACCTGTTAGAAAATGTTTAGAACACACACGTCCATATTTTAATTTGCTTTCGGTAAGATATTGTCTTTTGAAAGAGTTTACCCATTGCTGCCTTCTATTTTTAAGAATATCTGATTCTTGTCCCCTATGGGTATTTATAGAAGGAATTCTGTAAAAATGTACATCTTTATCTCGTAGAGATGTACTACCACAACCCACAACAATGCAAAACGGCATTCTATAAATGTATTTAGTTTTTAAAGTGAAAAAACGATCGTTAAGAATATGCACAACACTGTTAAAGCACCAAATACACACCCACGTGTGTACTCCAAACTGAATGACCTTGAAACTCTGACGTCACACGCAGATGCCTAACTTCTTGCTGTGGGCCACGGTGTAAGATATTCAGGTGATTCGACTTCTAATGTTTTTGCAGATTCTGATGGCTAATTTTTGTCCTAGTTCCCGGCGGATCCAACAGGTGGCGAATCAGTAAAGGTGTAAAACGTCAATCTGACGTTTTGTAACATTTAATTAATATTTTGTATTATAAGTTGTGATAACGGTTTAATATTGTGTATTGGTAAAAAAACTATGTGTTTTTAGCGCCGTCAAATACCGAAATTCAAAAGAAGCGGCAAAAACAGAGTTGTTTGTGTTAACCTAGAAACCACTGTCTATAAGGAAGCAACTCGATGGTAAATTGAGAAAATATTACTGGTTGATAGACTGCAACTCTAAACTATCTCTTGCCAACAAGTTGCTTGTCTATAAAACTGCTGAAACCAACATAGAGAGTCGATATCCAGTTGGGAAGTATGTCGTACCGCATCTAGCAAATGTTGAAATCTTTGAACAAGAGAGGCAGTTCAGTGCAGTGCGAAATGTCTTCAGGGATTAGAAATAAATCCTTTTCCATGTGTCGTCAAGCTGAATAGACGTGCTAGCGCAGTGTGCGGATGCTTGTGTGCGGCAGTTTTAGTATAGTTGAAGTTGGGCTCTACCTACAATCACTGTGATGTTCTACTACAGAATTGCTGTAAATTCTATAAAAACGGGTGGCTATTGTAAACTGCCAGGCGGTGGTAGAGGTCAGTCAGTTTCCAACAAAGAGCTGTCAAACCAAGATGATGTGGTTCAACGTATTAAGAAGGTTCTGGTGTCTGAAGATTTTATAGCCAATTTGATGGAGCAGTTTAAGCAACAGTTCTGAACACGACCTGCGTATTTCTACTTTAGCAGAAACTGGTGCTTCTCAAGATACAACTATCCGAACACACGATTTTAAAATAGATTCAATATTTAAGACGTAATAACCTACATATTCTAGGAATCATAGAAGCTTCCAATGAAGATACAGACCAAGTTCATACTAATTTTTTCGCTTCCAATCCAAGGTCCCAAGTCATAGATTGAGGAGCAGGAATTCAGGTCTACCCACCCCAATCATTGTGAAGTTTGTTAATTATAACGTCCGACAACAAATTTTCAAATCAAAATCCAAATTAAAAGGAACCTGGGTTTCCATAAACGAAGACTTAACAAAAGCAAGGCATTTCTGCGTTCTACACAACAATTATATGTGGATTATGTTATACAAACTGATAATGTTATCGAACAGTTATTGATAGTAGTAACTGCGGGTAGGCAAAAACTGGTATTTGGTCTAGTTCATAAACCTCCGAAAAATAGTCACTTGGAATTTTTAAATTGTCTTAATAATACGTTAATATCTATACATAATAACATTTTTTTGTCTAGGCGATTTCAATATATGTAGATTTACAATATGATTTTGAACAAAAAGTAACATCTGATTTACTATCATTTATAGCTGGCGTTGTCTTCAACCAAATCATTTTGTATAAATGGAAAAATTTGTGTTTCGCAAATACTGCTTGCAGGTAAATTGCGATAAGTACGTGTTATTTAAATTGTATGGCTATCAATATGGTTATCAATAAGGGATTTCTGACACTGATGTGTGTATGTTTATATATTTCTTATCAGCATTTCCATTTTGTTCTGTAAACTTAAATTGTGTATATATTTTTTAGTACCTACTTACGTACTTTGAATAGTGTACCTTTCGCTCTGTTCTGTTCTGTGTATAGATTTGTTTTTTAGTCTAAAATTATAAAACAATCCTATGTAATGTTTTCAAAATTAAAATGTGCTCACATTAAGACACGTTTTTTGGTTGCCAATTTTGATGCTTTCAGGGGAACCATTATTGATTCTTCATTTATCTTGCTGGCTGTCTCCAAAACTTGATTTTCTGATTATGTAACAAATGAGATTTTTGTTGAGGTTTATAATATCAAACGAAAAGATCGAACATTTAAAGGTGGAGGTGCAGGTGGCGCTTTATTTATGAATGTTTTTTCATATACAATTTTAACTACTTCCGACGATATTGAACAATTATAGATAAGCATCGCCCTTTAAAAATTGTAAGTATGCATTTGGAGTATTATACAACCCACACATCAATAACATTACCTAGCAGTTGTCAGTATTACAGTAATTAATAATACAATACCTGTTACAGATACCATTAAAAATGTGGGTATAATCCTTGAATGAAATTTTTGTTTTAAAAAACCCATTTAAATGTTTTAGGATACTGCATTGGTAACTAGCGTTTACATAGTTACAAACGAGTCCGGTAGAAAAAAATTTACCGGACTCGTTTGTAACAATCTAAAAGCTAGTTACCAATGCAGTATCCTAAAAAAATTTATACGATACACGACCGGTAGCAACATTTTTATGGCCTTGCCAAACATACAGGTCTCGCCCTACGGGCTCGACCTTTAAAGTATTGGCGCGGCCATAAAAATGTTGCTACCGGTCTAATAACGTAGTTAGCTATTACAGAGCTTATTGCAATTTAAAAACTACTTTCTTAAATTGTATTCAACATTAATATCAAAGCCACATTATGTAACAGTATGGTGTTATCTCTGGTTGATTATTGTGATTTGTGTTGTAAGAATTTTGTAGTCATTTTAATGTAAGATCTTGATCAGCCAATTTTCTTAATTTTAGGGATTTAGTTGTACTGCACGATTTATTTGACTGAACTTAATGTGAGCGGATTTAATTTAGTTTTAATTTGGTTACCCATTTTAAAACCCTGAAATTTTGTAATTAGGCAACACATAGTCCAGGTGCAAGGTGACTGAGTTACTAATAAAATGTTTTATGATATTCTAGGGGTTCAATCACCACATCTGGCGGGTGGCCCACCCAGTTGCTTTAAATACTGGGTACCGAAACCATAGTTGTGGAAGTAGAGAAAGTAAGGTAGTTGTCAAAGGCATGATGCTAACTATATCACCCAGTATACCGTTAATGGTGTGCCAGATTGACTGGGTTTCGGAAAGAGATATTTCGGCAACCCTGACTCGCTGTGTCTCGGGTCATATTCCTACGTGTGGAATGAAGCGCCGTAAACTTTACTTTACTTTTATGCTATTCTGAATTGTAGACTCCTGTTTACTAAACCGTCTCCAGATATAAAAAAAAGCAGCAACGTCATTTCAATTTAAGAATTTTTTGAAATAATTTATGATTCAGAATACCATAAAACGATGTATACAGCTCGGTTGCTACCAGAACTTTACCTGCTGACACAGATAACAAGTTCACTATCGCTTGCTTGCTAGATACCGTGCTTGCACCCAAAGTTCTTAGTAACGGTTTTGCAATGTAAATTAATTACTCTTATATTATAGATCAAAGTTTATAAATAGTTTATACTTCAGAGCTTTCTTGCAAGGACGTACATACTTGATTTCTTATAATATTCACTCAATGTTGAATATTTATTCAGCATTTGAAAAATGGTAGAATACTCACTAATAATAATTAGGTATGATAAAAGTGAACATTAAATGAATCGCGTTTTTGAACAAAGTGTTTTATCGTAGAAAAAAATTTACCGGACTCGTTTGTAACAATCTAAAAGCTAGTTACCAATGCAGTATCCTAAAAAAATTTATACGATACACGACCGGTAGCAACATTTTTATGGCCTTGCCAAACATACAGGTCTCGCCCTACGGGCTCGACCTTTAAAGTATTGGCGCGGCCATAAAAATGTTGCTACCGGTCTAATAACGTAGTTAGCTATTACAGAGCTTATTGCAATTTAAAAACTACTTTCTTAAATTGTATTCAACATTAATATCAAAGCCACATTATGTAACAGTATGGTGTTATCTCTGGTTGATTATTGTGATTTGTGTTGTAAGAATTTTGTATTGATTCACAAGATAAATCAAAGATCCAAAAACTTTAAAATGCATGTTTGTCATATGGTATAAAAAATATAGTAGAGTATTCAATTCACCTGTGATCTGTTGAAAAGTGGCCAATAAAAATCCAGAATTTGAAGTTTCTTGACCTATCAAAAAAATATCAAGCGGATATATCTTCCTAGAAGGTATTCAAGTGATTATTTTTTTCGTAGTGATCTCAACCAATCAGAAGGATGGATTTAGTTAAGTTATCTTGTATAATTTCGATTATATAAAATCGATTATTTTTTTCGTAGAGATTTTGACCAATCAGAAGGCTAGATTTAGTTAAGTTATCTTGTATAATTTCGATTATACAAAATCGATTATACTATAGTAACTTCACTAGGCAACGCAGTACATAACTTTTGTCAACTTGATGTTGTTTTCATGGAGATGACTTTCAGCTAGGTTAATACAAACAAATCGAGCTGCCAATAAAATATTTATTTGTTCTAAATATTAAAATTTACTCAAAAAATAATCAAATCGAATACAATGCGTACTTCGAACAGGTTATACGTCTCAAACTTCCTGCACAATAACAAATCGTATCAGTTTGACAGAATAGTCCTCCCGCTGATGTGGTCGGACTATTTAACTTGTCAAACTGACACTTACTTACTTACTTAATCCGGAACCCTTGTACCTTGCGGTGTCGGGCACTCTTTTATTATTGTGCAACAAGTTATCGACATATAACCCGATAATATCGAAGTACTTATACATAGTATCACTTCTGATTATTTTAAACAAATGTGATTTGTATTAGAAAATTTCAATATTAGTGTTCTGTTACTATTGAAATTGCATAGTTTGTTGCTAGATTTACTGAAAACTAATTTGAAAAAGTAGTTGGGTTCATTGAATAGTCCCTCGAATGCCATTCTTAGCCACAGTTAAGTAGAACATTTTTCTGGTGGTATCACTACTCATGTCCATTGCACTTAGGATTGGGACTCGTGCTAGCGCACTCGTCCTAACCGAACCTAAAAATGCATATGAGGTTTAGGGGCAATGTATCTATTCCTTTACAAACAGAATTTGTTAAACGACAATATATTATGTATTTATTACAATTAAATTGGATAAGTGAAATCAGAAGGGAAGGGGCCAAAAGGGCAACTACTTTCTCATATTATTGCTAAAGTGCTGCACTAAACTTTTGTAATGAACCGTTTTGCTTATTGTTGAAAGTGTAACAAAGTGTTGCAAATAAATTACTTGTGAAAAAGTTCCAAGTCTTTTGATATCCTCATTTTCTTCACGCTGTGAATCAATTTCGAAGGGCTCAAACACTTCTGAACGATGATTTGTAGATAATAACTAGTCATATTTTTTTTATATAATCATTTGTCACATATTGTCGCTTCATGTGTCACTTAATTGATGTTTAACGTATTTGTAGGATGTCATTATTGTTTATATCTGCCTTTGCTGCATAATTAAATTGTTAATTATATTTTGTTTCTTGAATTTTGAATCACTCCCTATAATGTACTATAATATGTAATAAAATAATTCATATAATTATGAACAATAGGTAACATTATTAAAAATATTACAATTTATATAAATATTAACCCTTAACTATGCATTAAAGGCTAATAAAAGTCAAATAAGTTTTATTATTATAATAAATTAAAGAAAGATTTATTACATACTAATATTTTTACATAAGTGAAAATATTACAACTTTCCAGTGGTAGATGTACTATCTCATATTTGGAAAACTTATTGATCATAATACACATTTCATAACAAATAATGCTTGAAATATTGTTGCATTTGTCATTGCATTAAAAATCATTTTTACCCAGTATCTGAAAAACAATAAAGTACCATACAATTTGTACAATTACGATAAAACACTTTGTTCAAAAACGCGATTCATTTAATGTTCACTTTTATCATACCTAATTATTATTAGTGAGTATTCTATCATTTTTCAAATACTGAATAAATATTCAACATTGAGTGAATATTATAAGAAATCAAGTATGTACGTCCTTGCAAGAAAGCTCTGAAGTATAAACTATTTATAAACTTTGATCTATAATATAAGAGTAATTAATTTACATTGCAAAACCGTTACTAAGAACTTTGGGTGCAAGCACGGTATCTAGCAAGCAAGCGATAGTGAACTTGTTATCTGTGTCAGCAGGTAAAGTTCTGGTAGCAACCGAGCTGTATACATCGTTTTATGGTATTCTGAATCATAAATTATTTCAAAAAATTCTTAAATTGAAATGACGTTGCGCCTTTTTTTTATATCTGGAGACGGTTTAGTAAACAGGAGTCTACAATTCAGAATAGCATAAAAGTAAAGTAAAGTTTACGGCGCTTCATTCCACACGTAGGAATATGACCTGAGACACAGCGAGTCAGGGTTGCCGAAATATCTCTTTCCGAAACCCAGTCAATCTGGCACACCATTAACGGTATACTGGGTGATATAGTTAGCATCATGCCTTTGACAACTACCTTACTTTCTCTACTTCCACAACTATGGTTTCGGTACCCAGTATTTAAAGCAACTGGGTGGGCCACCCGCCAGATGTGGTGATTGAACCCCTAGAATATCATAAAACATTTTATTAGTAACTCAGTCACCTTGCACCTGGACTATGTGTTGCCTAATTACAAAATTTCAGGGTTTTAAAATGGGTAACCAAATTAAAACTAAATTAAATCCGCTCACATTAAGTTCAGTCAAATAAATCGTGCAGTACAACTAAATCCCTAAAATTAAGAAAATTGGCTGATCAAGATCTTACATTAAAATGACTACACGTATAAAAATTTAGTAGGTACCAATTAACAATGAAATAAATTGCAGTAGAACGAAACAAGATGATTGTAATTTATAATAAGAAAAAGAAAGTTCAAAAACTGTCGCAAGCACTGTGCATACCCAGCAACAAATCGAAAAACTATCTTCTAGGTTTCACACTCTACTTGTAGCTGTGCGTTTTAAATGCTAGCTCATTTTATTATTTAATTAAATTTACCTTAGCTTTATTTATAACTACCTACCTCGGCTGCACTTTCGGTATCTGAGACCACACTCAGGGCGATTCAGGTTATGGGAGACCGCAATAAATAAAAAGCCTTTACGCTTAAAAATTTATAAAAAACACCAATTACCGCATACATGTAACTAAATCGATGCTAATTCCCTAATCGTTAGCTGATATTATACTAATCTACTTCATTAAGGGTTGGTAATTTAGTTTTATGCTATATTAGCTCTTAAATATAGGCACTAACCACTGGTATTGTCCATTTAGCTCGTTCACGGTGGCGTTGCTGAGATCTCAAAGGCTGGGCTTAGGCGATGATGGCGGAAACATGTGTGGATTTGGCGGTCGCATCCACCTGTGGCGTCTTTGTAGATTACCCTCTGATTTTGTTGCCAATTAGTTTCTTGAACCAAACGGACTGTTGTCACTGCTCCAATTTTTCCACCTTCTCACACTTGTTTCGTTTCCGTTCACGCCGAAACGAAGAGTGAATAAAATAACGCTCACACCTCACAAGGGTTGCCAGCTTGTACCCTCTGACCTCTCGCCTCTGCTGCTCTCACCCTTGTCCTTTGCACCCCCGAACTCAAACCAACGCACAATTCAGTCACCGCAAACACGCACGCTGACGACTTAAATATAAACTATAATAGATACAAAAATATTATAGCGATATTTAATGAATCGTGTCCATTACCTACATATTTATCCTTCCAGCGCACTTAATAAATATGGTACCGTCAACTGAATCCATGTTTTTGTTGTGCAGAGCGCAAAACGGTTAATCTAATCACAGTTATGTCTTCTTTGATCGAAAAAGGGCTTCCTTTGAGCTTGGTTTTGGCCCTAAAAATTTGTTACCTAATGTAATTGATGAATTTTACAATTATGGGATTGGGAGCTCCAGCTCTTTGTTAGGCCTGACTTCCGTCGATTGCTGCCAGCGAAACTTCGATATTTTGCTTATATCTTGAAAGAATTTAATTAATGTAACATTGGTATCATCAGGATTAACCTCACCCACAAAAAAATACACAAATTGTTGCTCCAAAGCATCGATTTTCTGCCCCTGGTTACAAATAACCTTATTATGTGTTCGGCCGCTATCTTCCATATTTTTAATGCGCCGCTATCTTCTGTACCACATAGTTGATGCTGCAGCTCTAGATAGCCTCGTTTTTTCACGAGTCGATTCCATTTCGAAGGATTCAAACAGTTTTGAAATATGATTACATTTCACGTTAATATTTGACGTTTTTGTACGCCATTATTGTTTACGTAAATATAGTTCAAGGTGGCCATGGCCTACACTATTACACATTCGCCATCTAGCGAAATATTTGTGAATGAGGACAAAATTTAGCACGGCTTCCTGGATTAATACGGAAGCCGTGAAATTTAGTATGCCTACAAATCCCAGTCGAATGACCTGAATATCTTAGACCGTGCTGTTGGCACAAGCAAAGCGAGGACAAGGATATTTTCACTTTACTACGCTGACTCGAACACAATATTAGTAATGCACAGCAACTGCAGATGACAGCAGGTAGGTTTGTCTGACAAAGGTAGCATATTCTCTCTCTTGCAATTTATGCAGATTGTGCGTTGGGGAGGGGGGCAGGGAAGTCCCTGCCAGTCTGACGCCAACGCACCGATGTAACCGTTACGATAGGTAATAAAATAATAAAATTGCCAGTGTTGTGGATCTGTTCTTGTCTTTGTTGTGGATTGGGATTGTGTTCAAAACATCTGTGCAAAATGAATTCAATTCCTTTGTGTGCTTCAAAGAGGTTTCCCCAGTTTTGCTCATTCTTTGTTCTGAGAAACAGGGCTGCATGTAGTTGTTAGTTGTTTGCTCCTTAAATTTATGTTAGAACTCTTGAAAGTGTTTAAAATGAGTGATTTGTGGAAAAAGAAATGTTGTGTACCTGGGGCTGTACCAAGCAATAAAGAAGCACCAAGGTACTCAGTTCCCAGCGAAAAACATGTGCGTGTCGTTTGGCTGCAACGTATAGAAAACCTAAAATGAAGTAGTATGGAAGATAAACGCATTTTAGATACCTAATGTTGTATGTCAAACACATTTTTCGGAGATGTGCGTTGATAGCAATGGGAAACTGTTGCGATATTTCCTGCCAACTATAAATTTGCCAGGTAAGATATCTACTGTGTTCAAAAGTTCTGAAGTGTAACTCTCAAAAACTATTTTAGGATTTCATGAAACTTCAACAGAAGAAAACTGCTTTTGTTACCCTTTACAGGAGAAATATGAAACTCCAGAAAAAGTGAGGGGTACGTTATCAATTCTCAGTATGTATGCATTCTGCTGATTAGTATATATTTGTAATTTGTGGGGATAATAGCTAAGTTGGAAGCTTCTTTACCATCTACATCAAGGGGGAATAGTGAGGAGCTGAATATCGTAAGAGATGATGTGCCACGGCAATATCCAACTGTCAGAAGACAGCTGTCTGACGTGTCTACAGAACCTGGCACAAGTGGTAAATAATAGTTATTTACTATACAAGTGGGATAAGAGCATCATTAATATATGTGTGTGAAACTTACAAACGAGTGCGTAGCACGAGTTATGTAAGCACATAAGTATAAGCCGTTCACGACCTTTTTGGGACAGAGTTGGCTATGATTTTTTCTTTTCATGTTGGACTAACTGATTCGATGATGTAGCAGATGCAACTTTTTTTTTCTGTCAGTGTCTGTTCGACATTTTCTTGCCACCACATTGCCAGATTTATTATTTTAATATTCGTAAGAAAATTAATTATTTATCAAATGTGTAAAAATAATTTTAATTTTCGTCAAAAGAATAGTCAAAATGCCCAAAATAATTTTGTTACAACAAGAAATTTCCATTGAACGATGCTACTTCCAATTTAAAAAGGACAGACCAAATTTAAAAGAACGCGAGTTGATGTGGAGACTAGAGAATATCCGGCAACAATGTACCTATTCAGAAAATATAACCTTAAACTGAAAACAACCTAACCTAACACAAAAAGTGTCTATTTCCATGAGGGAGTTTTGTTGCAACAGAGGTTCTGCCAACAAAATTACTAGATGGTCATAGCCTCACCTGACCCAAAAAGATCGTGAACGGCTTATATATTAATGATGCGCTATCTGTTCCGTCAACGCGTATTTTAGTATGTCAAACCTTTTGCTTCTTGAGTTTATGATTTGACGGCCACCTTACGTAGAATAAATATTTATATATTTGAACAATAATCATGTGGTCCAATTTTTTGTTTTGTGTGACAGAAGAAAAATTGTCAATTTGGGTATTTGTGCGTGAATTGTCACAGGACTTATAAGAAGCTTTAGAAGACAGATTTGCTAGGTCTAGCTGCCGCTTCGATACCGAGAATCCAAGGTAAGGTTGGCTTGTTAATTTAGTAGACATCTATAGCAAAAGGTCCTTCGAATTTGTATTTTTATTATATTAGAACGATTCATTTGGTCCTCTAGCCGGGATAGAATGGTCCGTTGGATTAAAAACTAATGACAGTTCACTAAGAAAATAACATTTGCATAGAGTTGTTTTACGGTGTTTTTGTATATCTAAATATTTATTGTTTTTCATTTAGTGCTCGAGGTCGTTGCAACCTTATTAGTTACCTGCTTTTGTTATTATTTTGCGTGCTCACTATTTTTTGTGTATGTAGGTACATTATAAGCTAGAGTTTAACTGTCTATAATTATGGCTCCAAAGAAAGAAACATTTTTAGTTAGACAAATTGCAATCTCGCAAATCGAGTAAATGGCTAAACTGCAGAATCCAGGGCAAATTCCCCTTCTTTTACTTGTTTTCCTTATAATTTTGGTTATGGTTACTAGAGAAACATGGTTAATAATAATCAATATTAACAATAGCAGGGGAATGTGCCCTGGATTTTGCAGTTTTCCCGACGAAATCTTTGAATTAGCAAGTGAGGCGAGTATTAACGAGAATTTGCAATTTTTATTTAAAGTAAACTATAGAACTTTAGAGGCATTGTACAAAGAGTTTAAAGATTTGCATTTAAAAGTTATTACCCAGACCGATGACTCTGATTTGCTAGCACAAGAGGTTATTCGGAAACAAGTTGAAAATCAATATTTTGAATCGTGTGTACATTTTGAATCACTTTTCCCCCCAGTGTTAGAAGCACTTGTGCTTGAGGCAAAATCTTGTTTAAATGTTAATCTACTTAAATTAGAACTAAGAAAATGTACTGGCGATTTGCTCTCTTGGCAATCATTTATAAGTCTTTATGACAGTTTAGTACACAACCAAAGACAGCTTTTCGAAATTGAAAAGTTTCGATATGTATTGCTTTCTCTAGAGGGAGAAGCTCTTTCTTTAGTGAAGTCATAGAGAGATATTCAAATAAGCGTGTGCTAGCTGGTAGTCACTGGCATATTTTGAAAAATTATCTTCCTTTGACCTCCGAAAACTTTAAAGAATTACGTTGTCTTGTGGATACATTTTCTCAAAATTTAGCTATTTTAGATACTTTGGGTTTTGACATATTAGCTTGGGATTTTATTGTTGTCGATTTGTTAGAGGACAAATTACCTCCTGCCATTCGTAGACGTTTCAAGCTAAGTGATGCAATAGAAATTCCTACCTATTCACATTTGAAGGATTTCCTATTAAAACAGTGTGTTGCTCTAGAAACTATTGCTACCTCAAAGGTATCAACCAATACTACATCAGGTTTCAAATCTTCTTGTGTAGGAGACTCGGTTGCTAAACCTGATTTCTCACAACAATCTAAAGGTTCATATTTTAAACCTAATTCTTATACAAACTGCTTCCTCCAGTGGTTCACAAAATTTAGTTTCGAGATCTCGTGTTGGGGGTAACATTTGTCAGGGAGATCATTTAGTATATATGGTTGTTCTCAGTTTACGTCTATCACACCTAGGGATCGTCATGCGGCTGTAAAACGTGCTTGTTTGTGTTTTAATTGTTTGAATGATTCTCATGGTGTGGCGTCTTGTCCATCTCAAATTTCTTGCTCTAGTTGTGCGAAAAGACATCATACGTTGTTACATTTTATCAATAATAGTGGTGATTCTCGAAGTGAAACGCAGACTACTTCATCGAATTCATCTGATAGTCCTATGCTACATGTGGGTACTAGTGTGTTACATACTCAGATAGGTAAAACGGTGTTATTGTCTACATTTATTTTGGAAATTTTAGATGTAAATGGTCAACCTCACCGTGTGAGAGGCTTGCGTGATCCTGGTTCAATGGAAAGTTTTATGACCTACAATTGTGCTCGTAGACTTCATTTACCTCGTTTTCGTTCTTCAGTTCCTATTGTAGAATCAGGACAAATGTCTACTAGATCTTCATCTTCTCTAGGTGTATCTTGTTGTTTGATTAGATCTCGTGGCTCTTTGCAACTGCCATTATCGTTGGATGTTATTATTCTTCCTACAATTTGTTCTGATATGTCTTCCGCTACCTTATCTTCTTTTAATGTAGTTCATTTGCAACCCTTTCAATTGGCAGATCCTACCTGGAACCAACCTGGTGCTGTGGATATTTTGTTAGGTGCAGACATTTATTCTTCAATTGTGCTTCCGGGTATTGAGCAAAATGGTGATAGTTCTCTCATTGGTCGGTTCTAATTATTTCTGTAACTTATTTAATATTATTCTGTTTTTGTTCATCAGTTCAGTATTGCCTTGACAAGATCAATAAACAATGTCAAATAGTGACTCAATTGCTAGGTTAAAAATTCAGCGAGTGCAAATTAAAGGGGTACTAACCCGTGCGAAGAATTTTACTGACTAAGTTAGATATCGATCATGTTGATGAATAAACGTTAGATGAAGTTCAAGAACGAGTAGAAAAAATTAAACCGCTTTATGACAGGTTCAATTACTTACAAAATGAGATCGAGTTATTATTAATAATAGAAGGGTATTCAGATGAGTTGAATGAGAATGACGAAGAGATTGTAATCAAAGAGGCAGAATATATTTACTAACTACTAAATTAGACCCTACGAGTGGGAAGTGTGGGACAAAAAACAAGAAATCCCTACTATGGACGAAATTAATACATTTCTTAAAATGTGATGGGATCTACTGAAAAAAATGGACGTTAATTAAATTAATAAAAGAGATACGCGATTTAAACATAGAATTCAAGCCCATGCTTATTCTACGAATTTGAAACACAACAATATGACGGTCACTTGATACTTTTGTAAGGGCGCACATACGATTTTCAAGTGCGAAAAACTTTTGAAGCTGTCGCCAAATGACAGAATTAACCAAATACATAAATTGCAATTATGTTACAACTGTCTTAAGACCATCACATAATCTTTTTTTTTTTTATTTATTTTACCAGTTCGACATACAGTGTCATGTATGGTTAGGTTAATATAGACAGTTTTTAGAATTGAATAACTAAAACTGACAATAAATTATACAAGGTGCATTATTACAAAAGGAACCGTTATTTGTTATATAAAATAATAGATTAGATATGATGTGCTAATTACTAGTTTTAGATTTAACAATGATAACTAAAACTAAACTAAAAATAAACTAAAAGTTATTTTGAAAGAAAACAATATTTGATGCTTGTAACAGTAGCAATGTTATATTAATCACTGCCATCCGTTAATAGGACGTTCTGTGGAAGGCGTCTTTTAAGGCGCACGTGAAGTCGTTGTTGACCGAGAGAATAATACTGAGCACTTGGACAAGAATTAATATTTGCGAAAAATGTTTTTGCTAGTTTTCTGATAAACTGCGCTATAGTTGGCATACCCAGTTCTTTATGCACCTGATAATTTCTAATAAACCATGGCGCCCCAACTATCATTCGTAACACCTTGTTTTGTAATACCTGCAGTTTGTGAATATGTGTTGGAGACACTGCACACCATACAGGACATGCATAAGTTATTATGGGTCGTAGTATTGATGTAAGTATATATCAATATCCCGCACTGCACTTTGTGAGGAGACTTTCTATTGATGACTGGATATAGTTTGTTTAGTCTAACGTAGCACTCTTTTGTTTTGTTTTGTATGTGGGCACTCCAGTTAAGCCTCCAGTCGAGAAAAACACCAAGGTACTTGACAGGTTCATGTTTAGGACTCCATAAGACTGCTCTGCCATTAATTGTGATATTAGGGGGCTCCACTACTCTTCTCAATGTGAAAATCTTGCAAACGCACTTACTTTGATCAAGGTTATGTGCCATTGATTGAACCATTCTATCAGGATGTTAACAGCATCTTGTAACATTGCCGCAGATGTTATTAAATTATCGCTTTGCGTTATTATGGCAGTATCGTCTGCAAATATCGATAGAGATGAATTTGTAGGTTCTGGAATGTCATACGTAAACAAGTTGTACAGTATTGGGCCTAAAACAGACCCTTGAGGTACTCCTGCTCCTATTGTCCTGGAAGCTGATGTCTTGTCGCACACCTTGACCATAAACGTCCTGTTTGTTAGAAAGGAAGAGATTATCCTAACAAGGTATGACGAAAGTGGTAGCTGAATTAATTTGTAAATTAAACCCTTAATCCAGACGCGGTCGAATGCTTGTTTTACATCAAGAAAAGCAATTGTAGTATATTTCTTCTCTTCGAATCCTCGTTCTATGATTTCTGACAGTCTGATTAGCTGGTGTGTGGTCCGGAATTCAAATTGAAACTTTGGAATGATGTTATGATTATGAAGTTCATCGTTGATTATTTTTTCCAGCAGTTTAGAAAGACTTGACAGAAGGCTAATAGGACGGTAGCTGGACGGCTCATTTGGATTTTTGCTAGGTTTGTGAAATAAAATGATGTCGGCGTGTTTCCAACGGCTGGGGAAATATCCCAGTCGCAGACAACTATTCAAGGTTGTTGCTAACAAAGCGAATGCCTTGTTAGTTAGGTTGCGTAGTATGATGTGTGATATTTCATCTCTACCTGGAGCTTTTTTAATTATTAACTTTTGTGTTAATTTTCTCAATTCTTCTGGGCTTGTGGGAACTATGGGTTCAATAATTGAGGGTGGAATATCATCTACTGCTCGAGTAACTTGCTCTGTAAAATTGGCATTATTCTGCGTCTGGTTAGTTGCAAACACAGTCTCTAGGTAGTCTGCAAACAAATTAGCCTTCTCACTGTCAGTCGTGAATTCTTGATCATTTAGTTTTAGTGCTGGAATGGTTGCAGGTTCTTTTAGAATGCGTTTAGTAGCTCTCCACATAGAGGGATCCCCTGGTTCCAACTCTTGTATGTACTTGCAGTAGGAATCGATTCGATATTTATCTAATTCCCACTTAACTTGTCTGGATATTCTATTTAGTTCGATTTTAATCTGAACATCCCTTGTCCGTTGCCATAATCGCCTTAGTTGGTTTGATTTTATTCAGAATTTCCATCGGTGGATGCATGGAGTTATTCGGACGACGATGCTTTATAGTAGTAGTGGATTCAGATATAGCTTCTTTTATTTTAATGGTAAAGTCCTCTATGACAGTATCGATATCAGCTGTAGTCATTATAGAGGAAGGACACTTAATCTTTGTGTCAATTTTTCCGAGAAGTTTTCCCAATCAATTATACCCTTAATTAACCGCTGAGGTGGTGAATATATTTCCGGTTTTGAAACAAATGAGATCAACACAGGCAAATGGTCGGAGTCTAACTCGGGTTGTACTGTTTGGTGGATCGGCAGGTTGAAGTTTTTCAATGCAATGATGTCCAAGATGGCTTATGATCGGTGCGATAGGGAACGTAGGTATTTTCAGTAGGGGAACAAATTTGTGCTCCATTGTTGGAGCAGTAATTATGCAATCGGATTCCATTTGGATTGCTAACACGGCACCCCCATAGTACATGTTTACTATTAAAGTCGCCGATGACAAGGGTAGGTTCACTTCGGCTAAGTAGGATATTAATATCCTGTTCGGCTAGTTGCTTATTGGGTTGTTTATACACACTAATTGTTACTATATTGCTGTTATTGTTTAAAGTGAGTTTAATTGCAATTGCTTCTAAGTTAGATAGGTTGAGTTCCAATAATGGTACCACTTGCAGAGAGTAACGAAGTGGCTATAAAAATAATCATAGTTACCACAAATTTTAAAAGAACATTTAGCTAATATGTTATGAAATATTATTAAAACAAATACTTTATGATTATTTTAATTTTAGTAAGATATTAAATTCTATCCGGTGTTCAAAAATGCAGCAAGTTGGCTATGAACATTAGTCGTTTCTTAAACAAAAATTACTGAATCTGCCAATTAAGTTTATTTGATACTACTTAATATTTAAGTGAGTTACGAAATGCCTTTTTTAATTCATAGTCAACATGTTAACGGGACTTTTGGATACCTGATAGTATTTGATGTACGACATACAAAATATCCAACAATAATTTTTGAAGTGTAAAAATCTACTTACTTGAACCTGATGTGGGAGTGGATACCATAGCTGTCGACGACGAAGAAGCTTCATTTTGCATATTCACTTGATTATCATCAAGGAACACCACTGGAGCAGAAGCAATAAGTGCATTAACAAAATCAACATTTTGAGATGATAAATCCACAATTTCTTGTAATTGCAGGGGATTAGTTTCTGATTCATCAATGTTACTATCATTAATGAGCATTTCAGGCGGTTTTTCTTTATTTGGAAGTTTTGGGGTATTTTTAATCCTTGGTATTTTTGGCGGTGGAGAATAACCTAGAATAAAATAAACAATTCTCTTTGATTTACTGTTCTTAATATTAAACTTACTTCTATCTGATTGTTCATCTTCACTGCTGTTGTCTTGTACTAACATAGACTTTTTCTTCTTACGTTTTCCACGGCCTTTATTCTCTTCATTATCTGTTGTTGTATTATCTGCAGCATATTTTCTTGCAACGTATAAGCTAGCTAAAAATGTTAACTATAGTAAATAAAATTTAATATAAAATTTGTTTACTTACAACAATGTTTCTCCACTGTGATACTATGTTTTACACAATCTTTGTCATCTTTTGGAATAACATTATCTTTAGTCATCAGTGTTACCGGATTTTTTGTTTTGGGGAGCATTCACGTTTTTTTTTGCATCAATAACCTGAACAGAAAGGTTTTAGTTAAATGACTGAGATATGCATATCCTCGATTTATTTAAGGTTACAATCAATATAATAACCCGAAGGGGTTTTTGATCTTCGTGCGTGTTGCGCCTTCAAGTAATCTGCACATTTCTATTATTGTTACCTTATTTATGACCAAATTATTTTAATTATTCAATATTGAATTACCATTATAGACTACAAGATTATTCAGTAGTTATTAAATAAACGCTAGTCACTTGTAGTTTATTTTAATTACTTGAAATCATCTGATTTCTGGCACCCATATTTTTTTGAAGACTGCAGGGTACACAGCTAGTGGTTTGAATCCATGACCATAAAGCCGAATTTGAGTTAGCTCGGCCATCGCGGTAAGTGACGATTTTTTAGAGCTACCGTGTTGTACAAACTGTAGGGGGGTTGATCTACAATTTTTTTTACTACCATTGATTATTTTAATTAATTAATTGCAGGTCAGCGTCTTTATCATTTCAGAGTATACTGATATGTACTAGTGTACACGTAAATGTATTTGAGTACACGTAAATGTATGCAAGTACCTGAAAATGTTCAAGTACAGGGATAGGTATGTACTCGAGTACACGTAAATACATTAAATACAAGTACAAGTATTTTTAAAAATGTACTCGTGGACTGAGTATCGAGTACACTAAAAGTACTCAGAGTACAGTTACTGAGTACTTATACTGGAGTACCGCACAGCTCTGCCTTGTAGCGATCAATCTCACTCATATAGAAGTGAACAACAATGACCAAATAAACCTGCTGGTGCAGGAATGTACACTGACCACCAAATTGAACGCAATCCCAATAATAACAGATTGAACCAAAGTCTAATACCAAATGACTCACAAAGAAATACCATGTCTATTGTATTAGACTGCTATAAAAAAACCTCTCCTATGCGAGTGCCATATAAAAAGCCTCAGTATTCGACTGCCATATTAAAGCTGTAGAGAAATATATGTTATAGAATCTTAATCAAATTGGGCAACATTCTTACCCTAAAGATGTCATTCAGCTGTATTGTAATAGTAAACAATATATGAATCTCTAATGATTCACTGGTTGGAAAAAAACAAAAAAAGGGTGCTCGGCCATAGCAAAATTTTTGCTAAAACAGTGTTTGGACACTAATGTTTACTTTTGTTATATTAAAATTTTTTCACTATGGAAACAAAATAAGTTGCCAACCTCGTTAAAATGCCCTAACATACAAAAATATTAACCAGAAAAATTCTCAAACAGGCAAGTTCAAAATATACAGTGTAATTTTTTAAAAACTCAATTGCAGCAAGCCCTGGATAGCCTGAATAAGTTGGCAATACTGAATTGTATAGTTGTGACACTGTAAGTCTATGTCAAATTCGAGGTTTTCTTTTAATTTAACACCATGATGTTTACATTCTGTTCGTACAGTCTGTGTCAAAACTGACGCAAAACCTAACCTACTAACCTGGAATTCGACTTAGACTTACAGTGTCACCAACAATACATTTCAGTATTACCAACTGATTCAGGCTATCCAGGGCCTGCTGCAATTGAGTTTTTAAAAAATCACTCATTACTTGCCTAATGAGAAGGCGCAAAATTTCTTTTATTGAATTTTTTATACTTAACAAATTTACTATAATAGCTTTTAGTTTAATAACTGAAAAATGTATATGTCATGTTGATATGTTTACACAGTAGCTAATGAACAATATTTTTCTCCGCCACTGTACTTGGAGGCAAACTTCATTGTTTTTTTTTGTTTCAGACTTTTGATCATCACTGTCCATGGGTGAATAATTGCATCGGGAGAACAAACTACAGATTTTTCTTTTTTTTTTTGATGTCCCTTAGTTTACACATGATTAGCATTTTTACTTTAAGCCTAATATATGTATTACAAAATAAGGCAAAACTATCAGAAGTCCAGCCAGTAGTAGCGTATCTTTTACAAACAGCAATTATTTAGTACCCTAAGAGGTAGTCTTGCCAATCGATGGAGCCACGATATATTGAAAATTTCAAATAGTATCTATCGAGTCTAAAATAATTGTTTGCGCAGTGTTTAGAACTAATTGTGTCCTGTTGGAAGTTAATCATTCTTGGGTACTTAGCCACTCGGTAACTCTAACCAGTTCTCTTTAGAACAACTGGTTGGCATATTTCCTTAGCTTGAGCTGCAGAATGGTCCTAATGGGCATCGTGGCATTGCTAGCCATCCCCATATTCGGGTCGACGAGCCGCACCACCAACGAGCAGGTCACTGGCAAGTTCAAGAGTGGTTATAATCTGTTTCTCCAGAGGCTGCTGGGACAATCTCTGTTATACACAGTGCGGTCCACAATTTCATAGGTAAAGGGTTAATATTGGTTTTCCTGCTCTTAATTTTCATCGGTTGCAGTTTAATAAAGCCAAGCAAATATAGCGTAAAACAAAAGCATTGCTCACAGGGTCCAATCGCTACCATTACAAATGACAATCATGTGAAGACGTACATGGATAACAGCAATGGTGTGCGGAACGTTAATTCAAATGCATATAATAAGGTGAGTTTGTTTTTAATGAATCTTATCGCTTTTGAAGTATTAGATTAATAATGGGTTTTTTAAGTAACGCTTAAGCAGTTAAATTATTCTTTGTCCATGCATAAAACTGTTTATAAATTTTGTAGATGGTAAATCAAGAACTTTGAGTTACGAAACAAATTTTGCAACATTTGAAAAACTAATTTACTATTAAATTTCTAAGAAATTTTAGTCCTGATAAGTTCTTGTTTACATTAATAGATTTGGCTTTTGACCTAAAGCAAAGGCAGAAATTTATGTTATGTAATTATAACTGTTTTCGAAAGACTCGTACACTGAAAATTTATGAAAACAACTTAATTTCTTACAATCTCCGAGAACAAATTATCAATAAGATCCAAGAACGAGGTCGTGACTAACACCTTTTTATTTCTGAAAAGGCAACTGGAAGAAAATAATCTTTTCTTTGATGAAATAATTGTTATAGAAAATTTTATATAATTCATGGCTCCGTTTCCATTTGCCAGATTCTTTTCGCCGGAATTCGATTTGCCAAAATTCGTCACGCCGGAATTCGATTCGTCGGAAGTCTTTTGACTGGAATGCATTTCGCCGGATATCAAGATCGAGCACACTATGCTGATCGTGGGGATAACACCGGCCGTGGCAGTGAAATTTTTTTATCAAAGACTGCAACTAACCTTAACAGGCTAGAACGAGACACAGTACTTTGCCGAACTTCGTTATATGACACGCACCCTACAATCCGCCAAAACGGAATCCGGCGAATAGCTTTCCGGTGAAATAATTATCTGACGAAACGAATTCTGGTGAGTCAAAATCCGTCAAAAAAATTCGGCAAATGGGAGGGCCGCGTATTTCATTACATAGTAAGCCAATAGAAAATTCCTATTTATCATAGTTACTATGCATAGAGCAGCGATTATACGCTTGACAACGTGATATAACCGTTTTGGTTGTTGTCTGGGTTCAACATTAAAAATATTCAAACTAGAGCCGTGATTTTGAACATCGTTGTTGTAGTAACATTTTTGGGATTTTAATACGTTTAATATTACTACAAAATAATACGATCTTTTCTTGTTTAATTAATTTTGCATTCATTACTATATAATCATAACGAATATCACTCGATCATCAAAAATAAGCGATTACTTCCCTCCAACTTGACGTAGGTATTCCTTAAAAAACCATTCCAGCTGTTCTGTGATGATTTTTCACAAAATACTTCTCGTTGGTCGGGAAGTAAAATAATCGATTATTTTGTATGCTCTTGTGGTATTATAACTGAATATGTTTTATAAGCATACTATTTACATTTATTTGAGCACACTCTTTAATAATGAGATCATCTAATAGTCTAAAACATCTACATAGATTAACATGAAGAACAAAGTAAGCATGGTTTGAATAAATTGATAGGAACATTTTAAGTAATCAGAACCAACAACTCACTAGATTCTTAACTTTTCCAAAATGAAAATGCCCTCACACAATAAATGTTTTTAAGTATTTACAAATATATTTTTTCACGTACTGTAGGGAAATGTACTGTATTCCTAAATACAAAATCGTTTAGAATTGTGCTACTTTTCTGCATAGCAACACGTCAGCATGATTTTTGATAATCAGCTGTGAAGAACGTCGAAATTGTTATTAAAATACGAGAAATCGGCAATAAAGTAATCCATTGTTTTACGACTTTTTGTAGGCAGCAGGGCGATAGGTAAACGTCAACCGATGTCAACATAACCTACAAAAATTGGTTAAAATGTTGTAATTTCGCGATTTCTTGATTTCCAAAAACATAATGTACCCCTCGACACTGAAATTCCTTATTATCCCTCATATGGAACTAAATCCACATTTATGATAAAAATTTAAACTTCAGTGCCTTGGTATTCAAACTACTATTAGGCATTTTTCTATAATACGTGAAAAAATAGCATGTGCAACTTGTGAGAACAGTATTTTTCCATGCTTGGCGTGTCATTAATCTTGGCTTCGCCTCCGTTAAAACGCCTGCGCCTTCCTCGAAAAAACTGCACTTTTCTCAACTTATACAGTATACTATTTATATCAACTATCTGTTATGGATTGTGTAATTTAAATTATTGTTTATTAAGTTATGTTCAGTAAATTACAGTTAAAGAAAGGAAAAATAATTTATTATAGACAAATGGAGCTGTTTAAGCTAGTAAACTAAAAGTGGGTTGTTTTCAGTTCAGGTTGACGGCCATAGCTTAAGGAGGTATTGCTGAGGTGATTTGAAGTTAAAAATGTAGTGAACATATTCTTTAAACTCAATCGTAATCAGAGCTGGGCAAATTACTTTAAAAAAGTAATTAATTACTAATTATCAATTACCGCCCAATGAAGTAATTTAATTACCAACTCTTGTAGGTTATGTTGACGTCGGTTGACGTTTACCTATCGCCCAGCCGCCTACAAAAAGGTGGTAAAACAATGGTTTACTTCACTGCCCATTTCTCATATTTCGACGTTCTTCACTGCCGTTTTAAAAAAATAGAAGTTTGTATACCAAGGCACTGAATTGTAACTTTTTGTCACGAATGTGGATTTAGTTGCCGAGGCCCGTAGGGTCAATGCAAATAAACTACATGAGGGATAAATAGGAACTTCAGTGCCGAGGGGTACATTATGTTTTTTTTTTAAATCGAGAAATCGTGAAATTACAATATTTCAACCAACTTTTTTAGGTAATTTTTACGTCTGTTGACGTTTATCTGTCCCCCGCCACCTATAAAAAGTCGTATAACAATGGATTACTTCACTGCCGATTTCTCGTATTTTAATGACGATTTTGAAGTACTTCACCGCCGATTTAAACAAATATTTTTTTTTCGAATACGAAGAAATGTCGAATTTCATTTTGGCTAGATTTTGTAGTGGCATTAGAAAAAACAGCACGCTGAATGTTATAAAAGTAATTTTTCCATGTTCGTGTAAAATTAATCCACTCCCTCTGCATCGTTGAAAAACTCTCACTTTACTGAACTTGTAGAACAATCTACTATTAAATACGCCTAACATGAGGCTGAATGACGAAAATAGGTAACTTACTTGAATTTCTTAATTGTTTGACAGCAAAATTCTATTTTTGTAAAGAACACTACATGGTGATCCAATTGTCGCAACTTGAGCATTTTTTGTTGGCTTAGTTCGAAAAAAAGATGTTTACCCCTTTACACGAAAGTGACATTTTCTGTCGCCTGTAAGGGTTTCCCGAAAATATACGTTTTGTTCCCTGGTCAGTAATAGATTAACTATCCTCCTGATTTTCATATTTAAATATTTTTGAATGCAGCTGAATACAAGAAATACTCTCATCATAAAATGTATACGTGTCATATATATAAATCTGGACTAAAATGTAATTTCCTCCCTTGCATGATTATTGATTACAATACGGAAATAAGAATTGGTACATCAGATACAAAAATAAAAACCATTTGCTCAAGCACGTAACAATGAAGTCATTTTTACATTCAAGAGACCTTTATAATTATCATGTGTTTAAAAAGAAATTACATAAGGGTAGGCTATTGCAAATAAAACTAATGCCGACAGCAAGCTTTAGAGACAGGAATCTTTAGAATTTTCAATCACGATATCAGCGTATAATATAAACTTACAATAACAACAAAAGTGATGACAGGTAATGAATTCTAAAGCTTGCTGTTGACATTACTCTTATATTTCATGGCCAATCTTTATGTAATTTCTTTTTGAACACACCCTGTAAGAAACGGAGAAAAATACTTATTTCATAAAATTACTGTCAACGTTTGACAAATGCCGCAGGTTGCTTTCATATTTTTACTTCAAATTTCAAAATCTTAACATCTTCAATAATACCTATTAATTTTACCAAATTTTTAATATTAAAGTCTTTATTCTGAGATGCCAATTATGTTCACAGAACTTACATAAATTGGGTCCTACGCGCGGTTATTTTAAGAAAACTAAATGGAATTTTGTGTAAAACCATTACGAAGTCAATATTTGAATGTCTCGTAATTAGCATGGTTTTGTATGTTTCGTCCGTCAACGCAGCAACATATATAACGTAAAGACGTAATGTTGGCTGAGGTAATCGGAATTATAAGAAAGTCACGATTTTTATAAGATACTATTCCAGATTTTTAATAATAATCAAACCTAATATGCTGCAGCAGTCCGTATACAAAGCAGCATGTGACCATTACAGAGCAAGAAAGCGATAAAGTATGGATAATTTACAAATGTTCATTGCAAGAATGCGGTAAACTTATGCGGTGTTTTTATATTGTATTAGTACTATACCCCATACTGCATTTTTGAGTCAACCAGGCGTGAAATTTCGCAATTAGGTACATTTTATTTATGTGTTTTACGCTCTTTAAATGTTATCAGATTTTGGCCGTTTAGTTCAATTACTCACTCAAAAACGCAATTGTCTGAACTTAACGCCTGCTACAGTATAACCCTATGCTAGTACATCATTTAAAAGAAGCAAATTGAAAGGAATAAATAATTATTATGAACCAATATCGTCTAATGAAGCTATTTTAAATTATATTTTTACCGTAGGTATTGTAATCTATAACGTACTTACCGCAAATATAGTTTTAGCGTCTTCAACAATAAATATTAGTTTCACTGTTACAACCTACGTATCACATCTACTACATACACGCACCAATGCACTCTTTACTCGTGATTCGTGAACGCGTCGTACAGAATGCAAATGTTGCACAAAAGTTGCTGCTATTCGATCGTCAGAGGAAATCATAAATTAGGCTTGGGGAATACCCTATCCCGATTTGTTTAATATGTAACTTAACAAGACCTTATTGTATTTTTTTGCGTTCTGGAAATTTAGCACTCAATCGAGGTCAGTAATTGAAATACCACAAAGTAATTCAATTACCTTCAGTAATTTCAATTACCACCGGTAATTCAAATACTTGTAAAGTAATTTAAATACTTCAGAGTAATTTCATTACACAAAAGTAATTGAGTAATTGAATGTAGTAATTAATTACTTTAAAAAAGTAATTTTCAAGTACTTTTTAACAAAAAGGGCAATTCCCAATTACAATTACCGCATTTTGAAAAGTAATTCAATTTCAAGGCAAATACACAAAAAGGAATTTAATTAGTAATTTCATTACAAAGTAATTAATTACTGCCCAGCTCTGATCATAATGAAGCTATTTTAAGTTAAAAAATCTGTAAAAGGCTTTACCCAGAACTTCCCTCGTTGACATTGTAAGACTAAATGATTTGAAAAATGAAATTAAGTTAGGAGTAAAACTATCTTCACGTTTGTAATAAATTAAAAATAAATTTTCAAATAAAAAAATCCGTTACTGGAGGAATTTGAATCACGGCGCTTGCGACTGCAAATAAACCACGTTGACTAATTTCTAACAACGCTATTGAGCCCTGTTCATGTCGTTGCGTTTCAGCATGCTTAACCCTCACGCCGGGCATGTTTTCAGTTCCGTGTACGAGGTGCGTTTCAACTAAATCAGGCAATCGAAAATTAATTATATTTTTTACATCAATAAACCAATGCGGATAATTCTTTCACTAAAAATGCCTTGATTCTTTCTTTCACATTTCATACGCTGGATGTATACAGTTATCAGTAATCGTTTCCAAAATACGTCGACGCTAAAGTGTATCCTGCAAATTTCCCGTACGGTTTATTTAAACAATTTCTGTAGCAGTTGTTGAAAGTAATTTTGAGAGTAATTTGATATCATCTGAATGCAGAAAGAATAGGCTTTCCACTTGTTTAAGAATCATCGAGAAATATTCAAAACTAAGCTTGTAAATGCGATGTATGCCTAAAATTCCTCTATTTTCAGCATCACAGCTTCGCGAAAAGATTTGCGCATTATGCGGCTCCTGGCCTAAAAATCAAAATTAACTAAATTTTCAATTAAAAAAAAAACGTTACCGGTGGTCGAATTCCAACGGCAGTCGAACCGCGTGTGCAGGCCCAACGTTTTCAGGACCGGGCAATTTCTACTTGCGCCACGAAGCATCAACTTCTCGTATTCCTGCTTCGCAGCTATATTTAGTAACGCGCTAATTTTGTATTGTAAAAAATTTATTCTGTATCTATTCGCTCCCATTTTTGGTAAGAATAAAGCCTGCACTATGTACAAATTATTACGTCAATAATTTGTGCTTGTCTAAAAACCTATTTAGCCCCTTTCATACATACCGAGTGATTTTTAATTATTTAGAAAATGGAGTTTTTTCGAAATTGTGAAAATCCGTGCTATTTATCGGAAATTAAGATTTCAATGAGATTTTTTTAGAGTGTGTTATTTCTAGCTAACTGGACAATCTCAAGGCCAAAAAACCCCTATTTTTTTAACTTGAGCGCAAAATGATTAATTTATTTTTTAATATATTTTTGAAATTTCACAAATCAAGACTTAATATTAAAATTCAAATTTTTTTATGTGACGACTTTAAAGATTTATAATTGGAAAAAATAATATAAAATGGTAATTATTATTTACCGAAAAGTAGTAGATATATTTGTATAATTTTTACGTGTTTTATGCAAGGCGCTTTTTAGAAGAACTATTTTTCAATTCTAATTAATATCTATTCAAATAGCTTCAAGAGACTCTAATCTAGCGCTGTAAATGAATTACTGTTACAAAAATCCAGTAAATGTTCTTTTACAGTTGTCTAAATGAGCAGATTTTTTAGAACATGTAATTGAATAAAGAAAAATCTCCTCCTCCTTCTTTATTGAATTACATGATCTAAAAAATCTGCTCATTTAGACGACTGTAGAAGAATATTTACAGGATTTTTGTAACAGTAATTTATTTAAAGAGCTAGATTAAAGTTTCTTGGATCCATTTAAATAGATATTAATTAGACTGAAAAATATTTCTCCTAAAAAGCGCTTGGCATAAAAAAACGTAAAAATTATGCAAACTACCTTTCGGTAAATAATAAAAAATCTAAAGAAGTAATTAACATTTTATATTATTTTTTCTAATTATAAATCTTTAAGGCCTTCACATAAAAAAATGAGTTTTAATATTAAGTCTTGATATGTGAAATTTTGAAAAATATTTAAAAAATTGAAAAATTCATTTTTAGCTAAAGTAAAAAAACAATTAGGGGTTTTCTGGCCTTGAGATTGTTCAGTTAGCTAAAAATAACACATGAATTTTTACTTAATTTCCGATAAATTGCACTTTTTGAATTTTGACAATTTCGAAAAACTCCATTTTCTGAATAAGTAAAAATCACTCGGTATATATGATAAGGGCTAAATAGGTTTTTAGACAAGCACAAATTATTGACGTAAAAAGTTGTTTTGAAAAATCAAAAATAAAAATTTGTTCCATATTATGTCGACCTTTTGGCGGACATTGTATAATGTGTATGCAAAATATCGTCTTCCTCCGACACATATTTTTTGAGTTATACCGCCAACAGACATACAGACAGACAGACTAAAAGACAGGCAGACAGACGGAATTGAGAAAATCTGTTTTTCGTCATCTAGGGACCTCGTAACGTGAAGATCTGAAGAAATCTGGGAAGATGATTTTTTCGTGATTACAATACTTCCTTCGTCTTTCAGAGAGTCATGGTCAGCAAGAATAGTTGCTGCAGCATTCATAATCTTACCAAAAAGCTCTTTTCAGAGTTGAGTTAGTTTTGACATACACAATATTATAGTTATTAACGACATAAGGCCGTTAGTAAGCATATAAAAAACTAGGTTAAATCTATATATACTGCTCCACAAATTAACTGGACCATTTGCATATATTGGTGCAATTTTTAAAAATATTTTCCAAAAGGGCAGTCATGGTATTTTTGGTAACATTTCATGATTGTGCCACCATAAAAAGCATTTCTTTTCATAATTTGGTTTAAAGAAAGCAGAGTCCATTAATAAAATATTACCATTTTAAAAATTTGAATTTTGAACAAATGCTGATAGCATATTGCATACAAAGTATGCCAAATCGTTGCCAAACATTTTTAAACGTCCCGAAGAAACTCAAAGAACTATTAATTAACCTTTTTTTGTGATTCCACTTATTTTGTAAAATATAGTTTTTTTTTATACTTTGATTATTTGTTAATTTTATAAATATGATTTTGTTAATTCTTCAGTTGGTATTTGAGGATAGTGCAATTATAGTAGATTTTGCAATAAGGGAGAGAAATTGCACTGAAGCAAAATAGCATTCTCTCCGAGTTGCATATACTATTTTTTTTTCACGTCGCAGGAAGATTTAAAACGGAAAACCTGTATTTTTTAAACGTCATCTATGACATTTTAGTTACAGTTATTAGTAGCTTCAGCGTACTTATGCGAACGTTTTGTCCGTCCGTCCGTCCGTCCGTCCGTCCGGATCGCCTGTAACTTTCGAACGGCTACAGATATCGAAATTTTGAAAGGGGGCAAAGTTGTTGCTAAGGTCCCGAGCACCTTTATGCGCTATTTGGTTTTGGCTTTCCACTTTGCAAAATTTCCAAGCATTGTAGCACAGTGGCGGTTTGTCCACTTGGCGCCATCTACAGAAGCTCGGTGGTCACGTTTTGAACTACACATTCTGAAGCTACTCGTTAGACCTGTCCTTGAGCAGTTTATTTTAAAATTAGTAGCCTATTGTAAATTTTAAAGTTGGTGGCACTGTAAGTCATTATGACAAGAGCTCACAATTATGTCAAACTCGAGGTTATCAGGTTAGGTTTTGCGTCAGTTTGTGTCAAAACTGACCCAAAACCTAACCTGATAACTTCGAATTTGACATAGTTGTTGTGTCAGTCATAATGTAAACTCCCTAGGGAAACTTTTGTCTTATTTAGTCTCTAGGGAGCAAATGTTTTACTTCTGTCACAATTTTGATGCTATAGAAACCGACTTCTACTCCCGGTCGTGGAAAAAATATGCTTAATATGAGTATACTATAAAACAAAAGCTTTTATATATATATATTTTATGACGTAATGTATGTAATAAATACAATTTTAATGAATGGTCTAGTTCATTTGTGGAGCAGTATATATAAAAATCAATCGCCGTGTGTTAGTAACGCAAAAACTCGAGAACGACTTGACCGATTTGGATAATTTTTTTGTTTTGTTCGTCTTACTCCCGAGGTGGTTTAGCAGAAAGAAAATTCGGAAAAGTCCAAAGGAAAATCCAGGAAATTGGAAAATATCGAAAGTGTTTTTCTATTTGCAGTCATTGCTTAATCATGTCATAATTCGCATCAGGTAACCGAAGGCGGAAGAGATAAGACACTAATAGCAATTTATGAGCAGGGGGTAATTCCAAATGCCTTACATAGGTCGTCGCAGTCAGTCTGTCAGTCAGACATTCAAATTTGGTTTGTGTACAAGTGATTGTGAAAAATATTCCGTGTCATTTTATAATGTTCGCTACAATGCCAAAGGCACGACGAGCTAACATAGTCGCAGTCAGTCAGCTGCGCGGGTATATACTTTACGTGCGAACCGCAATGAGGTTTTTTGGGACGTTGATTCCAAAAATGGCATTATTTTTAAGTCCAAGACGATGGACATGACATAAAAGTAAAACTCCATAGTGGTGAAACGGGGTTTCAGAGACAAATTATTTTTGGGCAGAACAACGTTTACCGGCCAGCTAGTTTGTGATAAATTTATCCGAAGTAGGTAGATGCGATAACGGCCGTATGTCGATGAATATTTTTCATAACACCTACAAAAATTAAAATTTTAGCACAATTTAAATGAAAAAGTTAAATAGTATTAGTAACGGGTGTTAGAAAACTCGTCTTATCAGAGTCACCCATGGAAAAAAATTACGTTTGGCAATACTGAAATATATTGTTGGTGACACTGTAAGTCTATGTCAAATTCGATGTTGGTAGGTTAGATTTTGCATTAGTTTTGACACAGACTGACGCAAAACTTAACCTGCTAACCTCGAATTTGACATAGACTTAAGTGTCACCAACAATACATTTCAGCATAGCAGTGTTCATGTTGAATAAATATTGATAAAATGTTATTGCTCTGTTATTTCTAACGACCTAGGTTGTTAAACGTATAACATCCATGGGTGTTATGGGGAACTTTTCAGTTAGGTTGACAGTTCTGTTATTGACAAATAAGTTATAAAAAATATTTTTTCTACCATAGTGTCCAAATGACAAACTTTTTGCACAGTTTCTAGTGTCAAAAGTGACGTTTGTAGTACTCTTAACCTAGAATATCTAACACAATGTGACAGAAAAGTGTCACCGAACTATTTTTTTATATTTCTGTTACGATCGTAGAAAAAATAAGCGTATGATACACGTGCATAAGTGCCATTAAAGCACTAGCGACGTTAAAAGCACTCCGCTTTGCGTACTTATACACAAGTATCAGAATATATTCTTCATAACACCTACTTGTTATTTGTCAATAACAAAACTGTCAGAAATAACACAACAACAACATTTATCAATATTTATTCAACATGAACACTGGCAATACTGAAATGTATTGTTGGTGGCACTGTAAGTCTATGTCAAATTCGAGGTTAGCAGGTTAGGTTTTGCGTCAGTCTGTGTCAAAATTACTATTTCTAAACTTTAACATTTTTCAGAAAATCAGTAGGTAATAAAAACATTTTCAATATGTTAGAAAGTTTTTCGCGGAATCTATATGTGTCTATTAAAATGTTAATACCAAATACCCAAATAACCAAAATTCTGACCAGTGCCAGAATTGATTTATTTATCAATTGATATTTAGATTCTTTGATGTGTTAGTACTTAAGTTGGTTTCTTTACTATTATATATTTCTTGAAATCGGCAGTCAAGTAATCCATTGTTTTACGATTTTTTTGTAAGTAGTGGGGCAACATAACCTACAAAAGTTGATTAAAAACATAATGTACCCCTCGGCACTGATTTTTTTTTATCCCTACGGGCCTCGGCAACTAAAGTCACATTCGTGATAAAAAGTTAAACTTCAGTGCCTTGGTATACAAACTACTACTGTTTAAATGTCAAATGGTTAAATAAGAATTATTGGCGGCATTATTTTGTGAAAATGGTTGTACAGCTGATTGCAAATAAAACTGGGACAGCTAGTATGTAATATTGTAATATGAAGTACAATAACATATTAAATACTCGTAATTATGTTCCTTTTCTTATGCTTCTATCTTTAATAATATTTTATGTATTCACCTACGGAAATATAAGTTAGAGAAAGTTTCACACGTTATTAAAAATGCAAAAAGTAGTGTCAAGACTTGTCCCACTTTTATTTGCAATCAGCTATACTTGTAACATAAGCTCACTTTTTGACATATATTTTGATTTTAAATAATTCAAATTGCTAAAAAACAACTACAGAGTGATTTTTTAAAAACTGAATTGCAGCAGGCCCTGGATAGCCTGAATCAGTTGGCAGTATTGAAGTGCATTCTCAGTCTATATCAAATTTCAGGTTAGTAAGTTAGGTTTTGTTTGTCATTTGACACAGACTGACACAAAACTAAAGCTGCAGATTTCGAATTTGACATAGACTGACAATACACTGCAGTACTGCCAACTGATTCAGGCCATCCAGGGCCTGCTGCAATTCAATTTTTAAACAATCACTCTGTATTTGACATTTGTAGTGTCAGTCAAGCAAAAATGCTCTTTTGTAAGGAGATTTGTGTGCAACTCGGTAAGTTAATCTTGCATTAACCATATTAGTTACTACTACGCATTTCTTTAAATGTATAGTTAAAATTACTGGATAACTTTTTTAAAATATGACAAAGCTGATACCACAATATAAGTACATGCACTAAACCATTCTTTGCATTCATACTACCTATGTACCGCTACCTGATGCAATTTCAGGCATCATAATCATGATAACTTCAACCCCGTATAATTTCATTTCTTTAAAATATCGAATTTCTGTGTGCATTAAGGAAAAATCTATGGTTATAGTCCTAACCGCTAATGCCACACGTTTTGTACTAATGAGAGACAGACAGTCCTCATGATAGCCCAGTGGTGATAGTTCAACAGCACGGAAACGCCCTCTTATGAAGGTACTGTGGGTGGAAGTTAACATGGGTAAAAGTAAAAAATTGTTTTTTTTAACTTAAAAATTCTAAAATGTTCTACTCATCGAGGGAACAAGGTTCAAAATTCCGTAATTTGAATATTTTGGGAGAAATTCTGCGACTATGGTTCTGTGCGCTCTTTGCTCACATTTTTGACATGTCGGTTAGATTTTTCATATTTTTTTAATTTAACCTAACTTGAGCTCACCTAATCTAATCTAACCTAACCTAACAAAACTACGTCACAGTGCTTCTTGCTCTGTCTAGTTTTGAGGCGTTACAATTTTATCTTACCTAATGTAACCTAACCTAACAAAATTACGGCAACGTTCTCCCTGTTCTGTCTCGTCTTGGGGTGTTACAGGTGTCCCACGGGAACCTAACCTAACCTAACAAAATTTAATCTATAAGAAGCTAAAAACTGATGAAATCACAATTTTTATTCTCCAAAATGAACAAATGTTCAAATTGATTCTTCGGTGGGAAAACTACAAAATTTTGAAGTGTCCCGTTTAATCTTTTTTAACGTCCACCTCCTGTACCTCTGTAAAAGGGCGTTGGAGCGCTATGGGACCACCACTACTTGGCTTCCCTGGAGGGCCTCTGTTTCTTAGTCCAACAATTGCTATATTAAGGAGGAGGATCATAACCGTAGTCTAGCAGCATTAAGTATATTGTAATTTCAGTTCCCTGAACTTGTACAGTTTTAAAATTTACGACAGCATTCCATTGCATTAGATAATTTGTAATTTCAATTGTCTGCACACAAAATTACTATTCTACTACCGTCAAATGGGGACAACTTGACCAGTTTTTAGATTCATATATACCATACGTTTGTGAATGTTAATAATTATTTTATTTCTTTTGAACTAAGACATGCATGAGGCCCCTTATTGAAAACTATAACTTTTGTATTTTTGTGTGGGTTACCGATGTATGTTTTATCTTAAAAAACCTTGCCTGGTCAAGTTGCGTGAACTTGGCCAGGTATTCTATTTTTCTTACGTTTAATGAGGTGAATTTGACCACAGAAAGATGTCTTAATAACCTCTAAAAGTACAGAAGAAAAATTAAAAATTATACAAACATTGGTGGCACTGTAAGTCTATGTCAAATTCGAGGTTAGCAGGTTAGGTTTTCAGACAGTTTTGACACAAACTGACGCAAAACCTAACCTGCTAACCTTGAATTTGTCATAGACTGCCACCAATGGCATGTAAACAGAAAGTTGGGGTGATACACCTGTGGGAAACATAAAAGCAAACCATTACAAGGATCTAATTCAAAATTTCCCGTTCTTTCCTCACTCGTTAACACTCACTCTGTATTATTTTCATAATACCACTTCTATTTTTCACATTTTAACAATTAAATTACTGTACAGTCTAATAAAAAACACATTATTTTTGAGGTCTAGGCAAGACATTTTTTTTAAATTTGACACTGACAGTGCAGATGTCAAGTAAATGGAGTATATATGTTATTGTACTATATTAGTACTGTCTGCTTGATCGAAATAACAGCCAAAGCTGTTAAAATTTAACAGCGACTGTTATTACGTACCTAATTACGTGCATTGTTTTAATTTATTTGAAAACGAATTTGTAAACGTCTGTTACTATACTACTAAATTACATGCAGGATTCAGGTTACTAGTAAGTTTTATTTATATAATTTATATTAAAAACACATATCTTAAAATCGGTCACTTTTAGTAGATATTATGAAAACTATTAACAACATCCGGCCGATATTACATATAACTAACTGGGATATTCTATTAGCCTCAGCCTAATTGGCCCTCAATATCAGCCTGATACTGTTGTAGTTATGTATATTATAAGACCGTTGTATAACGTTTTATGTTATCCTGAAATTCTTTCCATCCAAAAGAAAGAGAATAAACTAATAAATTTTATGTATCGATTATTATTTGTATAGAAGAAAATCTAGTCACATTTTAGGACAGCAACTGCGTTTTCATAGCAACGGGTAACAAGTCTTATTAATGTCAGTGAGTAATGTCAGTGAGATATGATTATTGTTAAATTTAAAAGCTCTTTAAAAATGGATATTCCCTGGGAAATCTTAAAAGAAGCCGAAGAAGTCAGTAGGTCATTAGTGTTCTCTGTTGTGAATCAAGTAAAGATAATTGTTAAAATTATAGTCTTTTAGACAGCTCTATTTCTATGCAATGCCATTGGTGGCGATGTTGAAATAATAAACGTATCGGTACAAATCGTAATGTATCAGTAAAAATTTTTATCGATGTAGCTCGTTATGAACATTTTTACCTAGGCTAAAATGCTGTATCGTAAACCACTTCTGCCTCATGTACAAGAGCTATCATTTTAGGTTAGCTGCAGTTTAAGATTTGTGTGTACTTAGTACCCACCTATATTACTAGCTCCAGGAATGGCAGTTCAAATTGCTGCTGTTGCTGTTAAACAGTATTTACCGTTCAGGATAACATAAAATACCATGTCAGTTTTGTCAATATAGGTATATCCTAATAGTCTATATAGAATAATTGGAGCTTCTGTTTTGAGCTTGTCGGAACAAAGCTATTTTGGCCTTTTCGATTTCCTTGATCTCTTGTGATTGAAACTGAAAATATTCAACATCTATTTTCCTTTTGAAGATTTCAACTGATCTAAAGAACCATGTAACTATAAGCCGTTCACGACCTTTTTGGGTCAGGTGAGGCTATGACCATCTAGTAATTTTGTTGGCAGAACCTCTGTTGCAACTAAACTCCCTCATAGAAACTGACACTTTTTGTGTTAGGTTAGGTTGTTTTCAATTTAAGGTTATATTTTCTGAATAGGTACATTGTTGCCGGATATTCTCTAGTCTCCACATCAACTCGCGTTCTTTCAAATTTGGTCTGTCCTTTTTTACTTTTTCGCATACGGTAGTATAGAGAAAGTATTGTAATCGTCAAAAAAATCGACTTCGAGATTTTGACGAATCGTGACGTTTTTGACCTCCTAGAGTCCGAAAAAACCATTTTTCGAATTATGTCTGTGTGTGTGTATGTGTGTGTGTGTGTGTGTGTGTGAACACGATAACTTAAAAACAAAATAAGCTAGACCCTTGAAATTATGTACATAGTCATTATTCAAAATTTGTAGATTCCTGTCAAATTTTGAGCGAAATCGGTTAACCGGAAGTGGCACTTTACCTAAACAGGTAGCGGTACCTATTCAAGTAAAGTACCAGTTTTCTTCTAGATATTTGAACAAAATTTTGTACATACATTTCTTATGTAGAGAAACTACCAGATATTACATTTCAGCATGATCGGTTAACCGGAAGTGGCATTTTACCTAAACAGGTAGCAGTATCCATTCAAGTAAAGTAGCAGTTTGCTTCAAGGTATTTGCACGAAATTTTGCACATACATTTATTATTGAGAAAAACTCCCAGATATAAAATTTTAGTATGATAGGTTAACCTAAAGCGGCACTTTACCTAAACAGGTAGTGGTTACCTGAAAATGTAATTTTATCGCTGTATGTATATACATGGCAATAAACTTTTCAAATTTGCTAGAAAACAAGGCGAATGTGAGAAAGTCTAGGGCAGCACACTCCCAATTTTTTAAATTTGAAGTAGCATCGTTTAATGGAAATTTTTTGTTGTAACAAAATTATTTTGAGCATTTTTACTTTTCCTTTGACGGAAATTAAAATTATTTTTACACATTTGATAAATCATTTATTTTCTTGCGAATATTAAAATAATAAATATGGCAATGTGGTGGCAAGAAAATGTCGAACAAACACTGACAGAAAAAAAAATTGCATCCGCTACATCATCGAATCAGTTAGTGCAACATGAAAAGAAAAAATCACAGCCAACTCTGTCCCAAAAAGGTCTTGAACGGCTTATACACATATCAATTTAATCAATTTTGAAATCTTATAAAAACTTAATACATTTTGACACGCTGTAAGAATGCCGACAAAATAGACTTTCTTGTGTCGTCCTCAAAATTTTCCAAAGTGCTTTCAATTGGCCAATCTTCATTTTCTTGTAGGAATTGTGGTCCATTGAACTATTCTTCATGCCTGTCCGTGTTCCATAAACCCATAGTGCCTTTGTCAGCAGTATTGAATTCCGTAGATGACCAATGCCAATTTTCAATTTTTTTCCAACCTGTAAATCCCCGCCCGGTCTGTATCCTGTTAGCCTCCTCATTTTGGGCATGTTGCTGGCTAGGCTTGTATGTCCGACCTCTCGCACAGTGATCTAGTTTTTTGGCTCCTTTGTATGTTCCACAGCCAGGTATCTCCCTCCATCATTAGCTTTTGATAACTTACTTTAACTTTTGTGCTTGCAGTCTTAATTTTCTGTTTATTATCGTTCCTAAGAACTCTTTTGACACCTTTAGTTTTTCTTTAGGTTTTGGTCACTCACACGACACACAAACTCAGCTAACGCGGTTAGATATCACAGCGTGCGCCGCTTGAAATCTCACTGATCATGCTCGCTGATTCGACGTTCACCTGCTGTTTTGTGCAATTTCGTGCTTGGTTATTGTCGTTTTTCGCTAATATTTCCGTGCCACATTCTGATATGCTTTTTGTTGATATTTATTTCTCTCGATTGCGTTAATGGAGTATTAATAGACTCTGTGGGTTGGAATCCCCTGTCATTGCCATTGTGTCTCCGAGCATTTTGCATTAGCGAAGGGATTTATGGCCTTACCACTCGTCTAATTGGTTCATTCTTTTGAGTGCACCAACGAAGTCAATGTTCTCTAAGGGTGTTATGGTCTTGACTCTTTCTAGCTAAACATCCGCCTCGTAAGATGGAAATTGCAGCAGTGCTTGTTCAAAGCTCCGCAGTATCAAAATGCTACAAGGCATGTTAATTGGTCATACTCGTGTCGATTGCAGCACATACTAACATTGCGTTAGCGGAGGGTATTAATCGTTCGTAACCCTCTTCACATTGCGTTTACAGAGCTTGTCAATCAGTCGTGCCCTTTACCAATTTCCAAGTGAACCTCGTGCTGGCATATGACGGTCAGAAAATCCACCAGAAGTTTCTCCTCCAGAATTTATACACTGCATCCTGCAACTGTTTTCAGCTATTCCATCAGACCATGCACTTTTATTATTATTTTTCCTTTTCAATGCTTTTGTAAATTTGTCGAAATTGAGTTCTTCTACTTGTCCTTTTATATTTAACTCTTGCTCCTGTTCTCTTTTATTACAGTGTCTCTGAAATATTCTGCTAAAATTCTAACCATTTGCTTTTCACCTAGATGGAATTCACCTCTGTTATTTGTTAACCCTAATATTTACCAATCCCCTTTCTACTTCATTTTTACTTTTTTTGTAGAAGTTTTTTGTGTTTTTATATTCACTCCTACCTTCTTTAATGTTTATCTTTTTTTATTTGTACATATATTGTTGACTTTGTTTTTTATTTACCTGTATTTATCTTGTAGTTGTGACGTCTGGTTGTTTACCTATCGTTTCTAACCTTATTCCTTCCTTCTCTGGACCTTTTTATTCTTAATTGAACCAGCCTTTTCTTTTTTTGTTATCTTTTTTAAAATTTACTTGCACATTCTTTTCCACCTTTAGAAATTGCCGTTCTTCTATGTTTTCATTTCTTCCATATGCGTTAATTGCTTTTTTACTGCTTTTTACATACTGATATCTTTTAAGATTCCTCTTCTAAAGCTTCTATTTTTCATTTATTGTTTCTGAGACCACCCTTTTTTTAAAAGGTTGGGAACTGCTTGCTTTGCTGTTATTTTTAATATCATACAATCGTATGGTCTGAGCTTATATTTGGCTCTCTGTAAATTCGAGCATTGTGTATTGGCTTTGGTTACTAACAGGTGGTCTATTTGATTTTATGTTCTTTTGTCGGGACTAATCCGAATGATTTTATAAATTTATTTTCGTATTAGCATTGTACTTTTGATAGTTATACTTTTACTTGCTGCAAAATCTGTTTGTTTGTTTTCATTAGAACTATCGTGGTGACTTTCGTTACCTGCAGACTGATTCGTTAATAGATATTTTCAGGTAACCTATTCTAACCTTCTTTCTTGCCTTTGTCTCTTCTTCAGCAAATTCCTTTAGTTTCTCTTAGATATTCTTTTCTTTTACTGTAAGATCATATTTTATGCTAATTCTCGTTTCCCTTTTCTTTTCAAGATTTCCAACTTTTCCCACTTTTTAACTTTTGCCACAATAATTTTTTTGACCTCAGCTTTCTCTAGACTTTACTCCTAGATTTGTCTGTATGGGTTTTTTTTTAGATTCTGGTTCTGGATCTGTTGATTACAGTAGTTCTCTTCTTGTATTTTTCTTATCACGAACTCCGTAAAACGAATGTGTGTATCCTATGTGTGTTTGCTTTTTTGAATGTAAAAATTTTGATTGCAGATTCCGATAGAACATGAAAAAGTAGACTAAGGATGTCTGAAGAACCAACCTCCTATCTTGTAAGGACCATGAGCAAAATGACAGGCAAACTACGATATGTTAATTTGCCCATCTGTGCATTTTTTTGAATTTTTAAATTTGGAGTTGACATTCGAATAGAACATAAAAAAGTAGAATGGGGATGTCTGAAAAACCAACCTCATATCACGTCAGTAACATCGATACAATGACGGGCAAACGTCTATAGTAGGTATGTCAATCTGTCTGTCATTTACTCAGAATTTTTTAATTTGAACTTCATATTTGGATAGAACATGAAAAAGTAAAATAGGGATGTCTGAAGAACTACTCTCTTATCTCATAAGGAACAAGGACAAAATGGCGGATAAATTAAAAAAAAATATTTTTAAATGCTGGCTAGGAGTTCGTCTGGCAATTCTGGGCTTAGCATTTTCAACTGGGCTTTCTTCTAAATTATTTACTCCTGCTTTTAGTCTCCCGTTTTTTTTTAAATTTCTTTCCATTCTACATTTTTTTCTTGAATTCTGCCTTGAGCTCCTTGATTACGTCTTTTTGGTTCTTGTTACTTCTTTAAACAGATTTAGCCCTGATACCTACCTATTAAGGTCTTTTCACGTTTTCTCATCTATTTGTTTTATAAAGTCGCGAATTGATGTTACATTTTGTACTCTTGATCTTAGTGGACCTTTTGGGATTTTAATCATCAGTACTTGCTCCCTATTCTCAGATGCTTTATCGCCTCGCACGAAGGTTGAACTTACAAAGTTCTAAAGAAATTGCTGGTGAATTTGTTATATAGGGAGCAGTAGGGTTTGCAAAAATTGTTTTAGGGATTCGCAATGGTAACTAGGGTTGTAAACTTACCCGGATTTAAAGGTATTTTATACCCGACCCGCAAGAACTCCTTGTCCTGGAAATCGTTTAACAACTTTAATATACAGGGTGTCCCTAAAAAGGAGGTCAATCCGTTAAGCACATATTCCTTGACCAAAAATATGATGATTTAACTCAACTTACCTATATACAAAGTTGCTTAGTTTAGCCGCTTGAGGTCTTCAAAAATGATTAGCTTTTTCAAATTTTTTCAAGTAAGTCGAAAAATTTGTGATAGATTTTATACATTTTTTGGTTGACCATGCGTTTGCACCAGCTTTTTGTGGAATAAACCTTAATTTCAAAAATTACAGGGTCACAATAAATTTTCCATCCATACATTTTTAACCTCCTGTATAATCAGTACCAATGGTTTTTTGTGAATAGCTACTTTAATATAGAAGCTATTTTCTCTCGTACAAAATTTTAGTTGGGTGAACGGTTTAGCCACAAAAAAATATTTTCTAAATTTCTACAAGCCTGAATCAGTAATTGTAACGTATCACTAGGCTTGTAGGGATTTAGAAAATATTTTTTGTGGCTTAACCGTTCACCCAACTAAAATTTAGTAAGACAGGAAATAGCTTCTAAATTAAAGTAACTATTTGAAAAAAAAAATGTAGTAATTATACAGGAGGTTGAAACATTTAAAAAAGTTAATCATTTTTAAAGCCCTCTAGCGGCTAAGCTAATCAACTTTGTATGCAGGTAAGTTGAGTTAAACCATCATATTCTGGGCCAAGGAACTCGTGGTCTTCCGGTGTACACGTATTTTCCGGACACCCTGTATAAATTGTATTTTATTTTCAGGTAAACTACACTTTTTGTTTATGATACGTCAAAATGTTATTAAGAAAAGTTGTTCAGAATGAGAAATTATGACCCTATACAAAATTTCAGAAAGATCTGTCGAGTTAGATTAAACAGTCATTTTTAATAAATGCAATTTGTTTAATCTAAAAAATAACGGTTTAATCTAAGTCGACAGATCTCTCTGAAATTTTGTATAGGGCCATAATTTCTCATTATGAACAACTTTTCTTAATAACATTTTGCCTTATCATGAACAAAAAGGGTAGTTTACCTGAAAATAAAATACAATTTATACAGGGTGTCCGGAAAATATGTGTACAACGGAAGACCACGAGTTCCTTGGCCCAAAATATGATGATTTAGCTCAACTTACCTATATACAAAATTGCTTAGTTTAGCCGCTAGGGGGCTTTAAAGATGATTCACGTTTATAACATTTTTAACCCACTGTATAATCACTACCAATTTTTTTTCTGAATAGTTACTTCCATTTAGAAGTTATTTCCTCTCTTACAAAATTTTAGTTGGGCGAACGGTTTAGCCACAAAAAAATATTTTCTAAATCCCTACAAGCCTAGTGTTACGTTACAGTTTCTGATCCAGGCTTGTAGAAATTTAGAAAATATTTTTTTGTGGCTAAACCGTTTACCCAACTAAAATTTTGTACGAGAGAAAATAGCTTCTAAATTAATGTCACTATTCAGAAAGAAAAATTGGTAGTGATTATACAGGGGGTTAAAAAAATATGGATGGATAATTTATTGTGACAAAGTTTTTAAACATCCTGTAATTTTCGAAATTAGGGTTCATTCTTCAAAAAGCTGTGGTTTACCGGTACAAACGCATGTCCAAAAAACGAATAAAACCTATCAAAAAATTTTAAAAAGTTAATCGTTTTTGAAGCCCTCTAGCGGCTAAATTAAGCAACTTTGTATATAGGTAAGTTGAGTTAAATCATCATATTTTTGCTCAAGGAATATGTGGTTAACGGATTGACCTCCTTTTTAGGGACAACCTGTATATTACTAATAAACCAAGATTAGATAAAAATTACATAATAAAACAAACAATTATAAAAATACTCATAATCGAGTTATAATATAGAATTGGCAGTAGTTCTTTATTTTATCACTTATAATTACACGAAAACTTTTTTTGTCGAATTAAACTTGACATTTTAATGAGAATTTCGTTGCTTGGCAATTTAACGAAAAAAACTGCCTCTGCCAGTTTTTTGAGTTGAATTGCCTAAAGGTAAGGAAACTCGAATTATAAATGTTAACTTTACTTTGATAAAAAAAGCTTGAGTGTAATTCGGTACGACAGTTTAACGAATACATATTTCATTTACATATCAGGTCCTTCCCAACTCTGCGAGGCTTACTAGAATTAAACCATTTTAAAAGTTAGGTTCCGTTTTGTCGCTGGAAAAGTTAGGGCAAACTTTTGCCGCTGTCATAGTGACAAAAAAACCATCTGAGCCGTTCACGATCTTTTTGGGTCAGGTGAGGCTCTGACCATCTAGTAATTTTGTTGGCAGTACCTCTGTGGCAACTAAACTCCCTAATGGAAATTGACACTTTTTGTGTTAGGTTAGGTTGTTTTCAGTTTAAGGTTATATTTTCTGAATAGGTGCATTGTTGCCGGATATTCTCTAGTCTCCACATCGACTCGCGTTCTTTTAAATTTGGTCTGTCCTTTTTAAATTGGAAGTAGCATCGTTTAATGGAAATTTTCTATTGTAACAAAATTATTTTGGGCATTTTGACTTTTCCTTTGACGGAAATTAAAATTATTAGTACACATTTGATAAATCATTTATTTTCTTACGAATATTAAAATAATAAATCTGGCAATGTGGTGGCAAGAAAATGTCGAACAGACACTGACAGAAAATAAAAATTGCATCCGCTATACATCATCGAATCAGTTAGTCCAACATGAAAAGAAAAAATCATAGCCAACTCTGTCCCAAAAAGGTCGTGAACGGCTTATATATCCTTTATCTAATAGACTTGTCTGTCCGGGACGCTGTTTCAGCAGCCAAATCGTAAGAGATAGAGAAAAAAGTTATTAAAGTTATATGTTTGGAATGGTCATGTCAGGTCAGGAACCGAATTTCAGTGTCTAACACTAATTATTATCTTAATTATCCTAATCCTAACTTTTTAGGTTAGATTCTAGGCAAATGTTATCAAGGCGAATGCGATTGGTAGTTTGCCACCAACAATGACGTCATATACGTACGTGTGGTGAATACGCGTTCTATTTGCAAAACGGTCTTTTTTGTTTTATTAAATGAGACATTTGTCTCACTGGACTGCTAGAAGTAGTATAATTTGTTTGCAACTCGTTAGTACTCAAAGTTGCAGCGAGTTCTATAACTTTGTTTTAGAGAATAAAAGACTCCATGCCCATCTAGTAAGTTACACTTTGACATATCCATTGCAGGTAATTTGATTTTACTGTTTGTTTACTGGTTGTCATGACATTAGGGAAGTAAGGTAAAACCTACTTCCCAAGGGAAGTTAGTGAAAAGAAACGCAAGTACAAGTGATTGTTTATATTGACAGAAACAACTGAAAAACAGTTGCTACTAAGCCACTCAACACTGGATGACTATTTGCTTTGTTTGTAATGCATTAATTTTCTATCAATTAACGTGGAATTATTAAGGGAAAACTATTAAAATTTTTGTTGGGCAAGGAGAAAAATATTATAAGCATGCTCGGGAAGCAACTATCTACAACCAGTCTTGAACTTCGCCAGCCCTCGCTCGCTCGGGCTGGCAAAGTCGTTCTCGACTGGTAAAAGCTACTTACTTCCCTTGATGCTTAGAAGTCTTTCAGTTTGTAAAGTACACCGCGTCATAGATGCGCAGAACGCTAGAAACGTCCGGACGAGTCCATTACGGTCAACAAGGTGATTTCCACTGTTGTATTCAGTTCATTGCCGTTCGTCGTGTCATTTTGTTTTCTCATGTGTTTATTAAAGTTTAACTCTACTTTTTACTTCTTTTCGCTTCTTAAAACAGTACTTACTTTTCAGAACTAAACAGCTAGGATTGGGATTATTTTTATATAAGTAAAAATTTTCATTTACAGTATGAATTTGACAGGGCCGGACTGGCACACCGGGACACCGGGAAATTTCCCGGTGGCCTGCCCCGAATTTAAATTACAAAACATAATTATTTATCCCTTGCATCATTTTTAACACAATCATTGTTTATCCAAAAATAATCATATAGCCTGCCCCGCGCCACACCCACGCCAGGGGCCTGCATTAAGCTAGTTTTAATAAAGAAACAGCGCTTAGACACAGAGTACTTATTGGCAAAAAGTGAAGAGTGGAAGAAAATTTTATCCTACTATAAGCCGTTCACGATCTTTTTGGGTCAGGTGAGTGTTTAGTGGATACTTCAGCATGTTAAAATCAATAAGAATACTTTCGATGGTTATTATTTATTACGATTTACTATGTTCGATTACATCTTGTTAAACGATGTCAATACATACATCCTAGAAGGTATATATATTTCGTACTACCAACATAACAGTAATACTAAAACTAAAAGGGTGCGTTCCGTAATGAACTACCTTGAACACCTTCCCCTTTTGGATTATTTATAGGTTAAGTCTTTGGACGGGTTTAATGGGGCGTCCACAACGAGATCTATAACTATTGGAGGTGCCTGGGTTGGAGCCCGCTTCTCGAGACACTGATGCATTGTTTTCATTTACAGGGCTAAACATAAAACTTACATCACTAAGAGCATCATTCTCAAATAGTTCTTCATGAATAGTATTGGTTGGATTTTCTACATGAATAATTTGTTCTTGTTGAGTGGGATACAACTCAGGTTCCAATATGAAATCACTATAATCTGATTTGGTGAAAGATGGTTTCATTTGGCTTGAATTTCGCCTTACGATTCTGTTATTGCTTTCTTTCTGTAGCCAATAGGATCTTGGTTCATTGGCTTTTTCCAACACAACAGCTTTATACCAATGATTGTCTTTACTGCTTTTTACTACTACCTTATCCCCCTTTTTATACTCTATTACAACTTTGCGGCTCGTTTTATCATAGTGCTTTTTCATTTTGTCCTTTTGTACGCATAACTGTTTGTATATATGGCTTTGCACTTCAGGTTCTAGTTTACTATGTGTCATAGGTAATTGTGTTCTAAGAGTTCTACTCTGAAGGATCTGAGCCGGAGATGCATTTAGATTAATAATAGGGGTGTTGTTATATTCTAGCAATAAATCTCTAAAATCACTTTTTTCAGCTAAGCTTTTACGCAAGATTTGTTTACCTGTATTAACAGCTTTTTCTGATAAACCATTGCTTTGATGATGGTGTGGTGTGCATGTTTGAATTGTGATGTCTTTATCCCTATAGTAATTTTTACATTTCATTGATAGAAAAGGTAAGTTATCAGCAATTATGTGTTGTGGGTAACCAAATTTTGTGAAAATGCTTTGCATGGCATTTATGACACTTTCAGAAGTTTTATTGGGTAATATGCAAATATCGATCCAATGCGAGAAATGATCTACTAGTACTAAGTAAGACTTTGAACCAAATTCTAAAATATCTGCACCTACTTTATTATACCTAAGTTTTGGCACGGAGTGGGGTAACAGCGGTTCTTTGAAATTACTAGGCATATATTTTTCACAAATTCTGCAAGATTTGCTATAGGTTATAATATCGGATGTTAACTTTGTCCAAAAAAATAATTTTCTCGCTTTATGTAAGGTTTTGTTAATCCCTATATGGCCCTTATGTAACAATTTCAGAATATAAGATCTAAGATTCTGTGGCACTACTATTTTATCTCTTATAAAAACTAAACCGGCTTCAACATATAGGTCATCTTTTAAATTGAAATAGGGTTTACACTTTAAAGGAATATCGTTGAGTTTTGGCCAACCATTGTAATAATAATCAGAGACGATTTTCAAAATTTCGTCGTTCGAAGTTTCCCTTCTAAATTCAGATTTTTTTACATCGGTCATTGGTAGATGTTTAGATACCGAATGCACTACATCAAACATATCGAAATCGAGTGTGTTGGACTTTAAACTAGCCCTAGAGAGCATATCAGCAAAATGAATATTTTTGCCAGGAACGTAGTACACATTAAGGTTGTATTTTAATAATTTTAATCTTAAACGCTGTAATCTTACCGAACCAATCTTGCAAATGGGTTTATTCATAATCGATATTATTGGTTTATGGTCAGTCTGTACATCTACATTGTAACGATAAATGAATTCATGGAACTTCTGAGTACTAAAGTATATTGCCAATAATTCTTTCTCAGTTTGACTATAATTTATTTCGTGGTCATTCATTGTTCGAGATGCACAGGCTACCAATTTTAACATACTATCATGCTCTTGAAACATACAACAGCCTAACCCATTTTTTGACGCATCACACTGTATTACAATTTTCCTTTTCTGGTCAAATGGTACTAAGGAAGGGGATTTGCTAATACTTATCTTTATTTTCTCAAACGTTTCTTGATGCCTAGGGAGCCACTGCCATTCTACATTTGATTTTAATAATTCACATAAGGGATTCATATATTCAGCCATATTTGGAACATAACGCCTCACATAATTAAAGGAACCTATTATTCTCTGTAACTCTACTTTACTTTTAGGACTTTCTAATTTACAAAGTGCTTCCACACGGTCTGGATCTACCTGCATTCCAATTTCGGAGAATATTTGACCCATAAACTTGACTTGTTTTTGACAAAATTGAAATTTTTCTTTATTAAATTTAGCATTTACCTGTCTAGCACGTTCTACAACTAGTTTTACAGCCCTATCGTGTTCCTGTTTTGTGGCCCCAGCTATTATCATATCATCATGGCAAATGATGACGTTTTCAATATCGCCAAAATTTTTTTCAACCTCTTCCTCAAACAAATCTTGAGAGTCAGACAGGCCATATGGCAATACTGTATACCTATATACTCCAAATGGGGTGCTAAAACAACATTTCCAAGACGAGTTTTCATCTAACCTCAAATGGTGGTACCCTTCAGATAAATCAAATACAGTAAATATTTTTTTACCACTTAATTTTGCGCAAATTTCTTCAATGTTTGGGATTAATCGCGGTTTCCTTACTATATGCTTGTTTAGATCTGCTGGATCTAGACATAATCTAATTTTACCGTTAGATTTTTCTACCACAACAACTCTATTAATACTTGCCCTAGCATCAATTTCCTCTACCTTAACAATAGCTTTCCTTTTAACTAATCTTTCTAGTTCATCTTTAAATGCACTACGTATTGCAATGGGTATTTTGGTTGGGGGGTGGCTAACTGGCTCAAACACTTCAGATGTAGTAATCCGACACATACCTGGAAACACACCTGAGCCTGAAAAAATATCTGTATTATGTTTTATGAACGATTCTTTGATGCTATCTGATCTACACTTATCAGTATTATTAATTCTTTTTACCAAATTTAAATGCAAACATGCTTGGCCTCCCAAAAGAACCTGGTTTGCCCCCTCAACAATGACAAAATCTTCGTACATATGTGTATCCCTAAATTTGCAATACAAATTTACAATTCCAATAGGCTTTGATATTGTTCCCTCAAAGGCTTTTAACATGTAATCAGCAGGTCTTATTCTAAATTGTTTGTTAACTAGCTTAAACATATTTAGTGGGATAACATTTACATCTGCCCCAGTGTCTAGTTTTACTTTAAGTTTCCGGTTTTCAATTTCAATGACCTCCTCCCAGATACCTTTCTTATGACAACAGTTTAGGTAATTACATTTACAGCTTTTTTTAACTAGATTAATACTACCTACAAAATTTTCACTAGACGTATCACTTTCTTGGTTTTGTTCAACATTTTTAACAAACTTCACTCTACACGACTTTGCGAAATGATTTAGCGTGCCACACTTCATGCAACTTTTCCCGTAAGCTGGGCATTCACGAGGCCCATGTATAGTTTGGCACCTCTTGCATTGAAATGTTTTGTCAGATTTTTTGTATCTATAATCCAATTTCCTACCTGACGATGTTTGCAGGTTACTTCCAGATTTATAGTTACTACCGTTACCTACATACCTCTTGTTCTTCTTAACCATATTTATGTCGAGGTCGCTACTCCTTTCACCTTGTTGGAACTGTTGACTTTGGGACCTACTTTGTTCGCTTGTCCTACAGTGCTGGATCGCTTTCTCCAATGTAAGCTTGTCAATTCTGAGTAGAGCCTCTCTGGTGGTTGGATTACGTATGCCCATAACTATTATGTCCCGTAGAGCCTTGTCTTCCGCTGATTCATCTGGGTCGACCACATTATAGTTGCAGGATTTCACCAGGTGCTTGCAGTCGGTCAAAAAATGCTCGAAGGTTTCACCCTCCTTCTGGGCCCTCTTCAAAAAGTTGTAACGTTCAAAACACTCGTTTACTCGAGGATTTACATAATTGGCTATTAAACCTAATGCGTATGCATAATTATCCACTTGATCATCAGGAACTTTAAATGTTGCCATAATTCTAGCCGATTCTGTTCCCATAATGTTTCTTAAAATCGACAGTTTTACCTTGTCGGCAGCTTCATTCTGCCCTGTTGCCATTAGGTAATCTTCGAAGGCCGTTTTCCAGAACTTCCACTCTGTGGCGGCATTCTGTCCTTGTAAATCGACATCAGGTGGTAATTTAACTGGACCGAGGCCTAAATTAGCCATTTTTACTGCTTGATAAATCGAAGCTGTACACTTAACCTCGTTTATCGGAATCACACCGCTATATTTCGGTTGATACCTTCTCCTCACCGGAAATTTATTTTTATTTACGCAGCGCCATGTTTAGTGGATACTTCAGCATGTTAAAATCAATAAGAATACTTTCGATGGTTATTATTTATTACGATTTACTATGTTCGATTACATCTTGTTAAACGATGTCAATACATACATCCTAGAAGGTATATATATTTCGTACTACCAACATAACAGTAATACTAAAACTAAAAGGGTGCGTTCCGTAATGAACTACCTTGAACAGTGAGGCTATGACCATCTAGTAATTTTGTTGGCAGAACCTCTGTTGCAACTAAACTCCTTCGTGGAAATTGACACTTGTTGTGTTAGGTTAGGTTGTTTTCAGTTTAAGGTTATATTTTCTGAATAGGTACAATGTTGCCGGATCTCCACATCGACTCGCGTTCTTTTAAATTTGGTCTGTCCTTTTTAAATTGGAAGTAGCATCCTTTAATGGAAATTTTTTGTTGTAACAAAATTATTTTGGGCATTTTGACTTTTACTTTGACGGAAATTAAAATTATTTTTACACATTTGATGAATCATTTATTTTCTTACGAATATTAAAATAATAAATCTGGCAGTGTGGTGGCAAGAAAATGTCGAACAGACACTGACAGAAAAAAAAAGTTGCATCCGCTACATCATCGAATCAGTTAGTCCAACATGAAAAGAAAAAATCATAGCCAACTCTGTCCCAAAAAGGTCGTGAACGGCTTATATGTGCTAGCTATTTTTATATTTCTACCAATCAGCGGCTTGTGTCAAAGCACCAGTTTCCTCCTAAAAATCCAGCCTTCCTGAGCCAGGACGGGAGCCAGGCATTCGCATCGTCGCGTCTCGTGTTTAGTCATAGGTTCTAACAGAAAGCTATCCTGCTAGAAATTTAGGAAAAGACATGGTATTCGTTTCTTACAAATGTTCGGCGGAAAACTTTCTGCAGATGAAACAGCATTAAGCCGTTCACTGTCAAATTAGCAAATATGAAAGAATGTGATTTAAGACCTGATCAAGTTCATAACGCAGATGAGTCGACTTTTTTTTTGAAATTATTGCCTGATAAAACCCTTGCTCGTTCAGTTGAGAAAACTGCACCTGGACCTTAAACCAGCAAGGAACGAATAGCGTTTTATTGCACTCGTAGAAACTCTGGACTGTATTGCGAATATGGAAAATATGGACGCGAAGGCACGTTTACACGCCAAATGTAGTAGTATTTAACTAGTGGTTTAGCTAAAAAAAAATAGGACTTTGCGATTAGTGACTTTTCTAGCGTTTTCAACATATTTTAGTTTGAAATTCTAGGGTATTATTCGTAATTTAAAAAAAATATGCAAAAGTCGACTAATTTCAATATTCCTAAAGCTACACGTACATTAACCCGCAAATTTCAAAATATTATTTGCAAATACGGGAGGTTATACTGGTATGATTAACGCCTGAAATTATATTATGTTTACTTGACATTAATTTGTATTTCGTACGTTACCAGACGGTCATAATTACGCCCCTGGCGCCGCAGATTTGAAATTAAAAACTGAAGGAGCTTTATCTTTACTCTTTGCAACGTTTGTGCATTGCACAATTTGTCCTTGTCAATAAATTGTAATCACTTGGTACGAAGGATTAGAACGTTAAATTGTTTTTTCCGTAAATAAATAGGTAAGTTTTTATTTTTATATTCATATATAGTTTACGTATTTCTTTATTCTTTGTAAACAAAATAAATGCTTGATTTTCTAATGTGCGTATTTCGTATTTGGCGACTTTTGGTCTGAAAATGGAGACTTAGTACTAATTTAGCGAATACAACTTGCGAAGAGTTGGCAACACTGCCAGAAATGGATTTCTTAAAGTTGGCAGCGCTATGGTAACAAAAGCGCGTAAGCAACATCGCTATTTTGTGCGACGTGTAAGCGCGAAATACGGAAGACCCCACAGGGGCCACAGGTTTAATGCGAGTTCATAATTGTTATAAGTGAGTAGCCTATCAAATAGTGTAGCGAAAAGGTATTGCCAAAATTTGTAAGTGCGTCGTTTGTACGGCTTGATGTGACAGATGACATTCCAAGGTAGATTTTTCAAGATGTTTATGTAGAATGAGCACATAATCGTGTTAAAATTAACGTTACCGCGATTGTATTTCTTTATCAAACGACCAAACCACGGTTAGTTACGAAAGGTGATTTAAAACGTGTCAAAAATGTTATACAAAGCGCCGTTTATCGCGAATCGGAATCAGCGAGTTAGTCGTGTAAAGAACATTTATTTACAAACACTACTCGGAAAGGGCGCCATCTACTGTTTACGGTACTGTTACATTTTTTACCGACGCATTTTCTTGTGTAAAAGGAATATTTTTTTGTTTTTAATCAAAGTGGCAGCATCTACAAGTAAATGTATCGTCAATACGTAAGTACGAAGAGGTTAATTATTTTCGAAATTAACGGTTGACGTGATTTTTTACTTTTTCTTGCAACCGCGCCGTTATTACGAATATAAAATTCGTTCTCACGCCCGTTATTTATAACAACAGCTGCAAAAACGAATTTCACAGCGTTAATTACGTTCGTAATCGTCAACTTTAATTATGTGTTTTACTTTGGCATAACCTGCCGAAGTATTACATCTGGACGCGCCGCTATCATTTTTACTAGAACTTGCAAGTTTAGCCCCAACCGTTCAATCAATCGCTAACAACCCACAAAAAAAATATATGAAAGGTCTCATGAAACTGTATAATTTTTGTGAAGACAGCAACCGCTTTGGCGGAAAAGTCTGAAAATTGAGTTCTACGAAGGTGTCTCGCTGGATGGATGCAAACATTGTATCTCGAGAATGACATAACTTATCTGATTTCTGTGCCAGTTTGTGTGGATTTTTAATGCAAAGAAGTGAAAAGAGTTTGGGCGAGATTGATTGCGTTCTTTGTATGTATTGGTCGATGTATTGTTGATACCGTCGCCTGCGTTGATAGGTTATGTTAGTACGTTTACAAAGCCTGCCAGCTAGGCTGTTTCGACATTTATTTCGATAGTTCATAGTTTGCCCATACAATTTGACGTTTCAAATTTAAAAGCTTGTGTTTGTTTAAAACATTTTTGAAAATGTCTCGTTGCATTCCTTCATGTGGAAATAGGGATAGGAAAAATGTCTTCCATCATGAATTTCCATCACATATGATAAATTTTTGCGGCTGGATAAAGGTTATCACCTAAAGGGAAAATGTGTGATCTGTTAGATGTTGTCAACACCGACATTCGGCTAGCTGGCAGCCTTCTTAAGGATGAAGTTTTTGTTAATCAACGCAGGCCACGGTTGATACCAGTAATAGAGTTTAAGTGGTAACGTAACCACGCTGTCGATGTCGGTAAGATCTAGTGGAAGACATACTCTACGAGCTCGGATTTTAAGACATCTAAGGGTGTTATGATTCATAACATCATCCTGGTGTGTTCAATAGTTTATTGGTTGCAGTATGGTAACGGCTGCAGTAAAGGACTATTACCGTACAGATATAGTTATGACTTATGCCTACCTTTGTATATGTAAACAAAGGCTTAATATCCCGCAACCAATAAATATTTATTACAATAAATTTGTATTAACAGCAAGGCACGGTGTACTACGTTTTCTGATTTGTGCGTCAGTTGGTTCGGTTTTATTTTAAACAAAACATCTACAAGTTTATGTTTTTAGCTGTAAGATGCCATTCTATTTAGTTGCTGCTTATACAATTTTTCAAATTAGTATTAGTCTTCTCCAAATTAGTGTTTTAATTTGCAACCATTTTCAGTTTCAATTCGCCAGTGAATTTTTAGGTACACAGTATGAATTGTTTGTTAGAATTCGACTTCGAAAGCATCGTGCTCGGCCAGGCTCTATTGCAAGAAACTAACGTCTTCCATTTACAGCTATCCCCAGAACGGGACGGCTCTGATTCGGACATGGAGACCTTGGCCTTCCAGTCACAGGACTGCGAACTGACACCTCCGCTGCAGCGCCACCGATCCAAGAGCAACTCCTTTCTGCCGCCCATCGATGGAGAGTCACCCCGGCACCCCAAACACTACCCCGGTGTAGCCCTCACCCTCGGCCTCGTGGCCTAGACCCCACCCGCAGCGGTATGCCGGAGAGCGTTAGCGTACAGAGGCCCTCGCCCACCATGCATCAGCGGATCAAGGCCCTCGGCGTGCCTACTTTACTTGCTACGTCCAGCCCTGTGCGAAGGTATGTTGATGTGGTCTTTGTAATGCTCCTGCTAACCGCATGTGATTTTTTGGTATGGTTTCGGTATTAGAATTGCTGATTAGGGGAGGTGAACAGAGAAAGTTGCTGTTGTCTTTTACTGTGTACAGTGTGTTTCATCATTTACTTTCAGTCCATGGTATCTCCCTTTTTTATTGTCTGATCAATTTTAAATTTTGGTCAATTATAGTACCTACGCTTTAAAACGACTTTTACAATTTTTAAGTGATTATAGTATAAACCAGTAGTCTACTACGATAAAAAATAAATGCGAACAATTTTAAACTTATAGTAGACCCAGTTTTATCGAAAAAAGTGTGTAAGAAAGTTACTCAGAATCACAGGTTAGGTTTTCCGTCAGATTTGACACAGACTGATCACTGATCCAAATTCTAACCTGCGAACCTTGAATTTGACATAGACTTACAGTGCCAGACATCAGAGCCAGTAGATATAGAGAGTACCGCCATTCTTTGATCCGTGAAAATGCCGCTATCGCCGCCATTTTTGTTCCCACCAGCAATGACTGATTGAGGTATAGTCAAAATTATACCCATTCGGAGTCACGTGACTTTTGTCTGTCTCTGTTCATCTTTAGTAAAATAGATGAAATGGAATAAATTTGAAAAAAAGGCATGTCGATTCATAAAATTAATTTTAAAAATTTGACGTTTTTAATCTGTCAGATTATATTTTTCGTGTAAGTTATTGAGATAAGGGTAATAAAACCTAAAATTGTTGAGCCGAAAACTGGAAATTAAAAGAAACCATCGGGCATGCGGTATAACGAGCAGTCACAACAATTAATTTGAATATTATGCGTTTTTTTTTATGAAGAGTACAATATTAATAATAGTAAATCAACAGTTTCACCCTCCAACGCTGTTCGCCGTGCTTCTCTTGCGTTAAATATCTCGGAGAGCACAATTTACCGAAAATATGAGCCAGAAAGTGAAGAATGCAAAAACGGAAGTCGACGAAGCAGTCAAGACACTGTATATAAAATGTATGTAGCTAAAGAATTTGTAACCATAAAAAATCTAAAAAATGCTTGGTTGAAGAATCTGGAGATTTTTCACATTCAGTTTCTTCCCTAAATAGATTGTGCAAGGAAATAGGCTTCAAATGGCAATGTTCTATAACAGAATATGCATGCACAGAAATTGACTTAAAATTTGCTATACGCAGCAGGTTTTTAATGTAGCAGCTGACATATCTTTATTATATTTACATTTTACGACATGTTATGTTTTCTTTAACCTGTAAATTCAGTTTGATTTCATATAAGAGAATAAACCCGTAGCAACCTTGTTTTAGAAATTGGCATATGTCAGGATAACCTACAAAACGGAATGTCATTTATTTCCCTAAAATTGCATTTTTAAGAATCGACATACGTAAAATTACTAGATTATCACGTGACTCCGAATGGGTATAAATTTGACTATATGTCTAAAATTTTACTTGAAATTGGCAAGACTGTAAGTCTATGTCAAATTCGAGGTTAGCAGGTTATATTTTGCGCCAGTTTGTGTCAAAACTGACGGAAAAACTAACCTGCTAACCTCGAATTTGACATAGACTTACAGTCTTGCCAATTTTAAGTAAAGTTTTGGATTGCCAACAAACGTCACCTTGACGGAATTGTGTGACAAACCTCAAAGTGACGCATATGTCAGAGGAATAAACATGGCGGACGTGGCGGTACTCTCTATATCTACTGGCTCTGCCAGACATAGACTTACAGTGCCACCAATATATTGTTCATATAAAACACTGCTGGAGCCTGTGGTTTGAAAATATCACAAATCCGTTAAAACCTCTCACCACACAAATATTTAACAACTGGTAAATACGTATACTTCCATTTGTGATTTGGTCACGAGTATATCGTTGCCTCTTTACTGTGTAAGTTTTTCGTAGCTACCGATGATGACAGTTTGGCTGTCGAAATACATATTTAGCAGTTGTTACTTATTACATCTGAGAGCTGGCCAATTCGCCCCAGCGCGACGTTTACATGTGGTAAGACACTTCCCCGAGGTACCACCCACGCGCCCAGACAGACGTTTACTACTCCAACTGCAGCAGTCCCACCCAGCAAGCCACCTACAACGCCCCTCGTTCATATCATCCAGCTATGCGTGGTGGCGTGTCGGTGTACCCACCTCAAAGTTTTGCAGGTACAATGGGGACAGAAACCCCTACTGTGCCTGACAACCGAAGGCGGCTGATGTCCTTCGTGCGGGCGCTGGAGATGTCGGACTCTGTAGAACTGACCGGGGCTGGTTTGCAGTGCACAGGGCACCTGCCCGTTCGTCCCTCCACACCTGACCATGCCAGTGTGTACGATATGAACTACGAAATATCAGTATAGGGCCGGTGCTGGCACTCTCGCATTGTCGAATCAGTGTGTCTCTCTGCATCAGAGACCAGAGATTTAGAGTGAACATTCCACGTTTACTGTTCATCTCAACAGTTACATGGACCACAGACGACCGGAGTGTGTGTATATGCTACATATTTTTGTATTTTATTTGTGTGAATGTTTTATGCAGTTAAACATGTAGCTTGCGTTATTGTTTTATCATCGTGAACTTGTTATTATATGTGCGACAGCAAGTCAATACCTACCTGATGTAATAGTACTAATACAACATTTTGTTTCTTTTTTATAAAAGGAACTATGAGTGTAAATTAAATAATTCTAATGGTGTAAGAGCATAAATATATACTGATTTAGTACTTGGGAATGTTTCCGTTCTGTTTTGCTACCCACTAAACCATTTGGATAGTTGCAGGTGCACAGTTCATTTCTTCCTGAGATGCCAAAATCGTTTTTGACGGGTATCTAATTGTCTGCATTTCTCAAGAATGTCAACCAGCGACTATCAACAATAGTTGCAGTAAGTGAAAACCAACTTTTTTTACTGTTTAAAAAAATAATGATTTGAAGACACCAACTATATTTACTTTTAAACAATGAATTTTGTGCACAAAATAACGGTGTAGCAATGGAACTACCACTTACAACATTTTTAGAACGAATTTGCTTGTGGAATCTATAGAACAAGATATTTTATATGAAGTACATTAGCTCTCCAATAATTTTATAATAAAAAATTATTTTGGAGCTAGAGTTTCATAATAACAATCATACATTTGGTGTACATATTTGCTAATTTATACAAAAAACAACATAATGACGGAGTTATTTGCAAAATATTTGTTTTCCCAACAGAATATTATAGTTCTCATTCATTAAGAATTCGTAAAAGTGTATGACCACATCAGTGGACTGTTTAATACCATTATCCCATCCTAATCCAAACAAAAAAATAAATAAATAAATGCTTAAATCTCTTCCAACAGATACCACCCAGTAAACACAGTTACGTAAGATAGACATAACCGATATGAAACATCTGATCTATAGAATATGTCAGACTCGTAACATGTGAATTCCATGTATGTTTCATGAAACGTTCAATGTCCTCATCAAGTACACACCAGCGTTACATCTCAAATACGTTGCTGCTATTTTACTCTACAGATACGTCACTTGTGTAACATCTCAAATACGTTGCTATTTTACTCTACAGATACGTCACCTGTGCAACATCTCAGATACGTTACTACTTTATTATACAGATATGTTAACCATGTAACATCTCCTACATGTTACTCTTGTGACCATTTTGAAGCACTTTTTATTTTACACTGGATAAATCCAAACAAAAACCAAAATAAATTCAATAATTTTATTACATTATAAAATATAAGTGAATTATTAAAAATAAACTTATTGAAAGAATGCCAGTTGGCCTATAACACGAATACATATTCAATATCATTAAATTCACAAATAGGATATAGTTGATACAGAAGTTTGCACTCTGCAATAAATCTTATTGAGTTTTTACAACCAAATCAATCTCATGTGGCTTTTTAAACTGGAATTGATTATTTAGAGAACTCAAATTTGGTAAATGCACTATACATTGTAACTATATTATTTAACAAGTATACCTATAGAGTGATACATATAGCAAAAACAAAATTATATATAACAAGAAAAAATAGTGTATTTTATTCTTTGTTTTGTTTTGAAATTTCTCTTGAATATCGCAGTTTAGCCTGCCTAAACCATTCACTAATCACAATGTCAAAATGTGCATCTTTGAAATCTTTGAACTGGGACATAACTACACCTAAAATATACTTGATAATGCATAATTTCATTGAATAAATGTATTATAAAATACTAATGTTTAATTATTGTAGTAATTTTCAAATCACATATTTTTATATTGTTTCGCTGTCCAAGCCAGCTGCATTTAGTAGCCATTTTATTAGTAAACACTCTTTTAAAAATTCGTTGACAAAAATCCTTGCCGTCTCTGCCACTTATTGAACTCACAAATATTTTCTAAAATAAATATAAGTTCATTATAACATGTGATCATTTAAATTTCCAGTTATAGAGTAGGCCATAACCGTAAAATTACATAGGACCGTTTATTGGTTTATACCATTTATGTGTTACATTGAGGTTGGGTTACGATAACATAAATGTTACTTCCTCATTCATCACTTTCGTAGCTATGTTTAAGGTACTGGCCAAAATTTTGTAATCGACATAGCCTTCTCTAATTGGAAAGTTAAGAGATCACATGATATTTTCTAATACACTACCCTCCAAAAAAAACAGATCATTTTTTTAAATGTTATTTTTATACAACAGATCATTTTTAAATGTCTGAATATGCATTTTTTATTTATGTAAGTATTGCTTAATGACATAGTAAACATAATAATACAAATTAGTAATTTTTTTATTAAAAAGATCAAGAAAATGAAAAGATATGTAATATGAAAAACTAGAATTTCATTTCAAAAAATCAAAAACTGATCTGGTTTTTTGGAGGGGAGTGTATAAAACAAAAATTTACTCACAAACAAATTTTTATGTGCCCCATCTTCTATAAATACTTCAAAGTTGTTTAATTCTTCATTTGAATTAATTGGTATTAAGTCTTCAAACTTGCTGAAATCATAAATTTCATTTCTTGCTGAGTTGCAACTATTTTCTTCTATTTTTCTTAATCTTGCATCAATGTTATGCAATGCTAATTTGATGTATGAACACAGGTGGAAAAATTTATTAGCTGAAAAATGACACATGAAAAGTTACTGATTTATATGTAACTTAAGGAATCATTATTATTTACTATATACTTACTTAGTACACTATCTTCATTCGATGTAGTTGCAGAGAGTAAGGAAGTGGCTATAAAAATAATCATAGTTACCACAAATTTTAAAAGAACATTTAGCTAATATGTTATGAAATATTATTAAAACAAATACTTTATGATTATTTTAATTTTAGTAAGATATTAAATTCTATCCGGTGTTCAAAAATGCAGCAAGTTGGCTATGAACATTAGTCGTTTCTTAAACAAAAATTACTGAATCTGCCAATTAAGTTTATTTGATACTACTTGATATTTAAGTGAGTTACGAAATGCCTTTTTTAATTCATAGTCAACATGTTAACGGGACTTTTGGATACCTGATAGTATTTGATGTACGACATACAAAATATCCAACAATCATTTTTGAAGTGTAAAAATCTACTTACTTGAACCTGATGTGGGAGTGGATACCATAGCTGTCGACGACGAAGAAGCTGGAGCAGAAGCAATAAGTGCATTAACAAAATCAACATTTTGAGATGATAAATCCACAATTTCTTGTAATTGCTGGGGATTAGTTTCTGATTCATCAATGTTATTATCATTAATGAGCATTTCAGGCGGTTTTTCTTTATTTGGAAGTTTTGGGGTATTTTTAATCCTTGGTATTTTTGGCGGTGGAGAATAACCTAGAATAAAATAAACAATTCTCTTTGATTTACTGTTCTTAATATTAAACTTACTTCTATCTGATTGTTCATCTTCACTGCTGTTGTCTTGTACTAACACAGACTTTTTCTTCTTACGTTTTCCACGGCCTTTATTCTCTTCATTATCTGTTGTTGTATTATCTGCAGCATATTTTCTTGCAACGTATAAGCTATCTAAAAATGTTAACTATAGTAAATAAAATTTAATATAAAATTTGTTTACTTACAACAATGTTTCTCCACTGTGATACTATGTTTTACACAATCTTTGTCATCTTTTGGAATAACATTATCTTTAGTCATCAGTGCTACCGGATTTTTTGTTTTGGCAGGCCACCAACAATGCTGCTCATCTATTAACCAAGATTCAGGGATCTCGGAATACGATGAATCAGATGTAAATTTAACACAATAAGCAGCCATCATGCTATACATTGACAACAAATACTGTATTTTATTTATTTAACAAATATTTATTTTGTGTCTTATAAACAGAAATGCCTATAAATAAACCTTATTTAAGTGATTGTATTGCCATTTAACGGAACTTTTTCAAAAAAGACTACTGCATCCAACAAATTTACTGAAGTTTTAGGATTCCCGAGATTCAGTATTGTCATGTATTTGTGTCATAATTATATGTACACTGGGATCTTCTGAAGATTCAACTAACGCATTTTTTTTTTAATATCGTCTGGTTTGAAAGTAAAATTATCAGATAAGCAATTGTTAAGACTTTTATAAATGCCAAAAAGTGTTGAGTCGCATGGAGATTCAAAAAGTGGAACCTTGCCATTTGTGTAATATTTTCCTTGTAAGCGAGGTTCATTATTTTATAACTATTCTATTGTCTCGTAGCATGCAACAATTATTTTTTCCAGATTTCTCGGCTGATATTGTGAAACTATTAAATTCAATACTTTTAATAGTATTTAAGTTTCTATCGTACTTGAATATCGGATACTGTTTTCTTTCAAAATCTCTCAATAATCGTGTTTCTTCTATAATTCTGTTTGCAATTTGTGCCAAAGGTCTACTACAGCTTTCCATTTTAAGATTTAATTGATACATGTAATTTTCATACTTAAATGCGCTAAATTTATCTAGGGTATCAAAGAGCTTAACATCATTACAGATATGTATTAAATTATGAATATTGTAGGATATATATTCTCTTCCATAAATATTTGAATACTGCTCGACAAAATATTTTAATAAATTATTGGCATAATCATTAAATGTTAAGTGATATTCTTCATCTAGCAATATTCTAACAGCAATGCTTAAACACATAAAATGTGTATACATATATTTTGATAATATGCCTCTTAGAACTATTGGTCCTGTATATAATAGAAATTGTCGAAATTCAGTGGCCTTCCAAAATTCTACAGTATCGAGTGTTCTAGGGGTGCGTACAAATTCCTGATTTATAAACTTTTTAATTCTGATTAAATCATTTGAGATTTTTTGAATCTGAGGGATCTTAAGTCTCACATTCATTTTTCCTTTTACCCAGAACTGTAGCAATCTCTTCATGATGCCCAGACATATTAAGTGCATTTAATCATTTGGTAATAGACCAAGAGCCCATAACACCTGAATTACTAGTCATAGCGGCAAGGTCGGTAGGTAGTAAACCTTTTTATATTGCCCAAGTAAGTTGTAAAAACGCAAGTATGGCAGCCGAACTGCGGTTAGAAATATTAACGGCGGCTTTGGAAAATTGTTAATAAATTTAAATAAATTTTTTTAAAGCGGCAAGGCTAATTTTTGTTTTAATCGATAGACAAGGTCCCTAAACCCAGACGAAAATTTTGTGCCATACTGATACGAAGGGTATAAGGGGCCGCCATACTAGGTCAAACTGGTAATTTTTTCGTTGACAAAATAATAATAGCGGCAAGCTTCAATTTTTGTTTACTACTTTATTTAAACGCCAATTATCCAAAAATATAATTGCCATACCGCTCGGATGGTTATGTGGGTAGCCATACTGGTACAAACATGTATGGTTTTTTGGCCAAAATTTGTGATAGCGGCAAGTATGGCATAGGCTTTTTTATATAATTAACAACATATTTAGTAAATTAGTATTGTTGCCATACCAATAAATAGTATATAAAGGCTTGCCATACTCGAAAATACTTTACGCTATTTTTTATTATACCTCTAATACTGGAAATAAATTACGCACTAAAACCTTAGAAATATTTTTTTTCGTGATAAATTGAGAGGGCATAATAATATTGCTACTATAGTTACGAGAATTGTTTACGTTTTTGTCGCGTCCACGTTCGTTGTTGCATTCAGTCGTGTCAGCAAAATAAAGATAGCGATGAAGTTATAATGCTACCTATATACCTTGGTTCCTTGGCAACCTTTAAAGCTCGGCGTGCTTTAATCGCCTGTTTTCGCACGCTCGGGCGTGCTTTAAACGGCGATTCTGATGCAGGTATAATAAAATAGTATATTAAAGTATGAGTGGATAACAAGGTCTTTAAAACACGCCCGAGTTTTTGAGCACCACGGCGTAGCCGGAGTGCTCGAAATAGAGCAAGTGTTTTAAATACCAGTTATCCACGAATACTTTACGCTATTTTTTAGTATACCTGCAATACTGGAAATAAATTACGCACAAAAAACTTTGAAATAAGTTTTGTCGTAATAAATCGAGAGGGCATAATAATATTGCTACTATAGTTACCAGAATTGTTTACGTTTTTGTCGAGTCCACGTCCGTTGTTGCATTCAGTCGTTTCCTTGACAACCTTTAATGCTCGGCGAGCTTTCATTGCCTGTTTTTGCACGCTCAGGCGTGCTTTAAACGGCGATTCTGATTCAGATATAATAAAAAAGATCTACATCAGCCTTTACAAGAACTGTAGTATGCCTACATGTGACCTTGTTATAGATTGCTAGGTTACAAATATATTAATAAATAAATATGGTATTGTTTTTGATATTTGAAACTCAAACCTGTGTTTTATTTACCCAAATGTAATATTCAAATATTAATGCAGTTAGTTAAGCTAACAACCTAACCGCTAACACTGCAGTGCAATGATTTAATACTTCTTGATATAAGTTATATGAAAGGATAATACAAAGCATTCATAAGCTAAACACTAACAATACAACAATAATAAAAGCAAACAAAGACTTAACAGAAGAAGTGCTTAGATGTCATATGTAGGAATAAGGATATGACAATACAAAGTAAAGCACGTATTTATAAAACATGTATTAGACCAATTCTTACATATACAGCAGAGACCCGACCCGACACAACAAAGACAAAGAGAGCATTATGAACTAGCGAAATGAAAACTCTACGAAGAATATGTGAAAAAACACTACTCGACACGATCCGAAATGAAAACGTAGAATGTGGAATAAACACATAAATATAATGATTGAAGATAGAATAGTAAAAATTGCACAAAATAGAAGACTGGAGACTGGAAGACCAACAAGCAGGCCACCAAAACGTTGGCTGGATAGTTGACAATCAACATCCCAGGATAACGGCCAACAGTAAAGAAGAAGATACCAGAAGAAACAGATCTTCGACCTAAAAAAAAGACGAAGAAGAAGAAGAAGAAGATTTATAGTTGGTTTTACAAACCGATAAAGAAACACTACACTTATTTACTGCATCGAGTGTAAATAATCGAATATCTTCACTATGTTTTTTGCAACATAATTTTAGATAGTTATCCATTTCAAACGTCAATTAGGCAAGATGTGCTTTTGTAATTTTGTTAGCAGCTGTCTCCAGAAGATTGTTATGCGCCTCTATCACTAAAATAACTCTACAAAGCCTAAAATTTTCAACCCTTATAATACCCCCTCCCTACAACTACACTATTAGTATGGCAATGTTATTTTATGGTTATATACACCGTAAATAAGCTACACCTTCAATATTAACCATGCCGCTATCACTAATTTTGGCCAAACCCTAGCAGCACAAAACCTTGGAACCACATTGTTCCAATCTGTTTCCAATGTTGGAATCTTGGCCAATATTGGCCACGTAAAACCCATCTTGATACAATATTGTTAGCCTATTATTTTTCAGTATTGCGAATCAATGTGGGGCCTACATTGGATTCATCTGGGAAGACCATAATGGGATGCCTAGCTCCAGACAATATTGTTACTATATAAATTTCCTACATATTCCCAATATTATAAAGCAATATGGTGCCTACATTGGATTCATCTAGGAAGACCATAATGGGATGCCTAGCTCCAGACAATATTGTTACCATATAAATTTCCTATATATTTCCAATATTATAAAGCAATATGGTGCCTACATTGGATTTATCTAGGAAGACCATAATGGGATGCCTAGCTCCAGACAATATTGTTACTATGTAAATTTCCTACATATTTCCAATATTCTAAAGCAATATGGTGCCTACATTGGATTCATCTAGGAAGACCATAATGGGATGCCTAGCTCCAGACAATATTGTTACCGTATAAATTTCCTATATACTTCCAATATTATAAAGCAATATGGTGCCTACATTGGATTTATCTAGAAAGACCATAATGGGATGCCTAGCTCCAGACATTATTGTTACCATATAAATTTCCTATATATTTCCAACATTATAAAGCAATGTGGGCCCTACATCGGATTTGTCTAGGAAGACCATAATGGATTCCTAGCTTCAGAAAATATTGTGACGATGTAAATTTTTTTATCTATCTCCAATATTGGAATATTCACGCAAAACTCATCTTGATTCAATATTGGCAAGCTACTATTTTACAATATTGTGAAGCAATGTGGGCCCTACGTTGGATTTATCTAGAATGACTTCCAACAATGGAATATTTACATAAAATTTATCTTCATGCTACTTCAACTTAATATATACACGACGTTATTTTATATTTGAGAAATAGCCATATTTTCAGCTTCTCCAATTACTTACCAATGGCCGAACACAGTTTAAATATATATATATATTCCTAGAAAATGCTATTACCGTTTTTCTGAACAAAGAGAATACTTTATGAATCATAGGTCAGTGAAATCGTCCGTAACTGAACGTGAAGAAATTTTCGTATCCCTACAAATGTTGATAGAGATTCGGCGACTTCACTTGCAGCGACAACAAACTTTTACAAAACTATTCAGAATTTATTTCTGGTAATTATTCCCTACTTCCTAATGCACTAACAAGTCTAGAAAACAGAGATTTGACTTTTACAGCTAACATTAAACGATAGCATTATGGATATTCGTAGCGCATGTGGCAATAAAGACCGTATCATTACAGACAAGTAGTGTGATTCTCTATTTACAGTAAATAAAGACTTCGGCATCGTAAAAAGCTTACAAATGAATTCCCTCTGGCACTACAAATTAAGAAAGTATGAATTACAAAATGGCTGAAATTGCATTATGGTTTTCATAATTTATATATTTCTATTATGTATATTGTCTGATAGAAATATAGATGGCAAACATTAGTCACGAAAAGTAACAAAACCTATACTAATTTGTTGGTAGTTCCTATATAAATAATAATGTTCATATTACAAAATTGGTTATTTATATTGTAAATGCCAATAAAACGACTTAAATAATAATGCCTATTTAATTTTTATGTATTTTTGCAAATGAATTTCGAATTCGCTGGAACACATTATCAAAAATGTATCGAATCAAAAATATTCATCAATACTGCGAGGGTTAAAAATGTTAAGAGAACTGTTTTCATTGCTGCAGCAATTTAGGCCATGGCGAATTACAGTTTAAAAGGATGAGAAGTCAAAACTTTTAATTTTATTAAAAGCCGAAAAATTTCATGGACAATCAAGACATAATGTCGATGTTTAATTAATAATCTAATTATGATATGTGTTTAGTAAACATGCTCTATGTTGTATACACTTGTATGCAACTTCTAGTTGCTCCCTCCAAGTTCAAGTTCTTTTCCTGTCCCTTCGAGATTCCACTGTATTACGCAATTATTGTGGTTAATAAAATAAAAAATAGATTTCTCTATATGTATTTCTATCCAGTTGAAGTACTCATTATACCTACATTGAAGAGTATTTGGTTGTTCAATTTTTATACATTTAGTGCAATTTTTTAATTCTTTCACGGCAATTTAAGTGCCAATGGCCCCTCTGTCCTCACCCCCGTGATTATTTCCATTATTACACTTAGAAAGATTGTCGTCTCAAGGTCGGCAAGCTTAGTTCTCAGCCACATTTCTACCTGCTTCAACGAGAGGGTAATTGTCGGGCTCTTAAAGCTTCAAATGTTACTCGATTTCGATGCCACACTTCTCTTTGCGACCTGTGACTGAACGTTTTCCGCAAGTTGTCGCCCTTACAAATAAATCTTTAAGGTGAGTACTACTTTTATTCTTATTTTGTTATTATATTAATAAATATATAATATTATGAAAAAACTTCTATCCCCAGAAAATACAACGTTGTATTCAGGACTTGGAAAAAAGAAAAAACTGCCCTTTTGTACCTTGAAAATTTACAACGTTATTGTTAGTAAGTTGTTTTCCATATATTTTGAAATGTAAGATGTATAGTGTGTTAATTTTTGTTACAGCTGCCGTGCGACGCCGTTTCCCGGAAGTGCCAGATACAGATATAAGAAAGTCTGTATCACTCTTTTTGGCAACGGCTAACGACCGTATAAAAATTATTTTGTGAATGTATATTTTATAACATTATAATTATATAGTTGGTTGGATATAAAAAAAAATGTATTTTTAACATCTCACCCATGATTATACTTAGAAAAATATTGCATTTCTGTATATTGACTGAAATATCTAGTATTTAATATTTGTAAATTATAAATGAACTATACAGGGTGGACCAAATTAAGGGCATAAGCATTAAGCATTTACTTCTCGAGTTATTTCCAAAAATGTAGATTTTTTGTACCAATCGACGGAAATTCAACTCTCAACAAAAATACTCCGATACATTTTTATGACACGAAAATAACAGGAGGTATTTACAAAATAACTGTTTTAAACCCATTAAAATCAAGTAGCCGTGGAACAGAACAAAAAATGGCAATAATGTAGTCCAGATCGTCCACAATTTATCCAAAAATCATAGTAAGCCGTTTACTTTATTGTTATTCTGTAACAAATTATTATTCTGTTCCATGGATACTTCATTTTAAAAAGGTTTAAAGCAGTCATTTTAAAAAAACTCTAAAAAGAATAAATATGAATTATCAATATAGAATAAATATTGGTCAAGAATGTAGATTCAGTGTTTTTCAACAATGTAGGATAAATATTGACGGCCAATATAGAATACATATTGGAGTTCAATATAAATACCATATATAAAAGCGTTTCATTCCAATGTTTTGCCAATGTTGGCAGCCAACATGGCTCCAATCAGGCTGCGCTGCTAGGGTACTATATTTGTCATCTACATAGGATAAATATTGGTGGCCAATGTTGAATAAATATTTGTCACCAATGAAGGTTAAATATTGATCGCCAATGTAGAATACATATGGGAGTCCAATATAAATACCATATATAAAAACGCTTCATTCTAATGTTTTACCAATGTTGGCAGCCAACATGGCTCCAATCAGGTTGTGCTGCTAAGGTACTATATTTGTCATCTATATAGAATAAATATTGGTGGCCAATGTCGAATAAATATTTGTCACCAATGTAGGATAAATATTGATCGCCGATGTAGAATACAAATGGGAGTCCAATATAAATACCATATATAAAAACGTTTCATTCCAATGTTTTGCCAATGTTGGCAGCCAACATGGCTCCAATCAGGTTGTGCTGCTAGGGAAAAACCATACATGTTTGTACCAGTATGGCTACCCACATAACCATCCGAGCGGTATGGCAATAATATTTTTGGATAATTGGCGTTTAAATGAAGTAGTAAACAAAAATTGAAGCTTGCCGCTATTATTATTTTTTCAACGAAAAAATTACCAGTTTGACCTAGTATGGCGGCCCCTTATACCCTTCGTATCAGTATGGCACAAAATTTTCGTCTGGGTTTAGGGACCTTGTCTATCGATTAAAACAAAAATTAGCCTTGCCGCTTTAAAAAAATATATTTAAAATTATTAACAATTTTCCAAAGCCGCCGTTAATATTTCTAACCGCAGTTCGGCTGCCATACTTGCGTTTTTACAACTTACTTGGGCAATATAAAAAGGTTTACTACCTACCGACCTTGCCGCTATGACTAGTAATTCAGGTGTTATGGGCTCTTGGTCTATAATTGTGACACCATACCAATACTAATTGTTTCAAATGGAGAAGGATATCTATGATGTTCTGGCTGAAGACGTTCTTTAAAGCTACTATCGCTTCTTAAACTACTATCTAGTTCTGGAAAAGTTACCCTATTTTCGAGAAATTCCCCTTCACAAACGCATTTTCCACAAGCAAAATATCCTGTATGATTTTTGACACCAGCAACATATGCTCTTGCAGGGGCATCACAAATAATAGCATTAATTTTAATTGGAATTATTTTTCCATCAATATTTATTCCTTCTTTATCTTTAATATTTAAAAATTCGGTAATAAAGGGTCTGAGAAATTCACTAGCATCACTTGGCTTAGACAGTCCATGAAAAATTCCAATGCAAAAAGGTCTAGTGTAAATATTTTCTTCAGTTACAACTGATGCCAATATGGGCCAGAACTGGCTGCTGGAACTTTTTGATATTGGAAGACCATCGATGTTCAAATTTATTTTAATTCGATCATGGCACAAAAATTTATGTCGTCGGATATTTTGTAAGAGTGAATTTTGGAGGCCAAAATGAATATATTTACCTGTCCCTATATTACAAACTCTTGAGGCAGTATTTCGGGGCGTTTTCATTATGGTACGAGAATCACTGGGTAAATAATAAAATTTATTGACTTTTAATATTTTCAACAAATCACTAAATGCTCGAGAAGTAATGTGGTGTTTTATTTTCCAAGTCGTTAAAACACTAACAAAATTACTAGAATTTAAAGTGTTTTCTGCAATGTCTTCGATGTCATTATTTTCATTACATAAAACAGCTTCGGACCCTAAATTTTCTTTTGCGATTATAAGCGAGGTATTCGTATCTGTTTTTATGAAAGGAACCGACACTGACGGTTGGGTTTCATCATCACTTGGGGCACTAAACACATGGTATTTTATTATTCACTCTATTTGAAACCAATGCAATCGTTTTCACTGATGAAGCAGGGGTAGTTGAGGGAATACTTTTAACGTCTTCAGCTATGCGACGACGTTTTTGACGTACTGATAAATGATGAAATTCTTTTTTTGGCATTGTTTATAGTTACACTCATAAAAAAACCACTTCTTTGTGGGTACACTAATACCAAATGCTATACCTACTATAAAAAGGCCGTAAAAGGCAAAACAATCCAATAAAAAAGTGAGGTTAGGCAAGAGTCAACTTACTGAAGTTGTGATCTAATAACGTATTTTACATAGCTAATTGGTAGCCCCAGAGAGTTATTCACACACAACTTGAATGAGCTGTTTTACAATTATTGTTTTCTTTAATACGTACTTACCATAAGCAATAAATTAACACCCCAAGGATAATCAAACACGCACAAAGACAAAGAGTAAACAAATACCCTCTATCCTCATAAACCCGCACTATCCGGACTTGTGGTTAATGGCGCGTATTTTAAATCGTAAGTAAAGAATGTGATAAATACTATTATATAGTATTAATTCCTTAGACTATATATTTGCACTCGGTATATGTATAAAAATTAACCTAATAAAAAACAGTTTTTTAAATGTTCATATGACTTTTGTACATGAAGATTATAAGGGTATTATTTGCTTTTTAGTAATTTTTGTTTTTACAATAACTTATAAAGAGCTTAAAAGATGTAGGTAAATAATTTGTGTCTCAATTAACAAACCCAACAAATTTTGGGGTTTACATATTAAGAATAAAAAATATTATATTATTACATTTAAATGTATCAAATAAGTTTGTTGATTTTATTTTTGACACGTATCGGTGACGTATACGGCGCACATATCCAAGCTTATTTTTAATAAATTTAAATGTGTCAAGTAAGTAACTTGGTTTTATGTTAGACACATGTCGGTCACGTATTCACCGTAACATATCCAAGTTTGTATCAAGGTAGTAACAAGGAAGTTTCATAGATATTACTTGTACAGAACAAAAGTTACATATCACTGTTCTCTCTATGATCCTTTACAGATACGTAACAGGATCATTGTGTTCACTGGGCAGTTATTATTTAATTTATTATTACAGGATTTATTATTAATAAAAAAGTCAAGATACATACATTTTAACAAAATATACAGGGTTAGTCACATAAGATGACGAGCTTGACCAGGTAAAAATGCAACCCAAAATACGATTTATAAAGCTAACTGGATTCCTATTGCATTAGCATAATGCACATCAAACATAGATAGCTTTTAACGTCAGCCTCATAACCTACAAAAGTTGATTAAAAACATAATGTACCCCTCGGCACTGATTTTTTTTTATCCCTACGGGCCTCGGCAACTAAAGTCACATTCGTGATAAAAAGTTAAACTTCAGTGCCTTGGTATATAAACTACTACTGTTTAAATGTCAAATGGTTAAATAAGAATTATTGGCGGCATTATTTTGTGAAAATGGTTGTACAGCTGATTGCAAATAAAACTGGGACAGCTAGTATTTAATATTGTAATATGAAGTACAATAACATATTAAATACTCGTAATTATGTTCCTTTTCTTATGCTTCTATCTTTAATAATATTTTATGTATTCACCTACGGAAATATAAGTTAGAGAAAGTTTCACACGTTATTGAAAATGCAAAAAGTAGTGTCAAGACTTGACCCACTTTTATTTGCAGCTGTACTTGTAACATAAGCTCACTTTTTGACATAAATTTTGATTTTAAATAATTCAAATTGCTAAAAAACAACTACAGAGTGATTTTTTAAAAACTGAATTGCAGCAGGCCCTGGATATCCTGAATCAGTTGGCAGTATTGAAGTGTATATCAAATTTCAGGTTAGTAGGTTAGGTTTTGTTTGTCATTTGACACAGACTGACACAAAACTAAACCTGCAAATTTCGAATTTGACATAGACTGACAATACACTGCAGTACTGCCAACTGATTCAGGCCATCCAGGGCCTGCTGCAATTCAATTTTTAAACAATCACTCTGTATTTGACACATTTGTAGTGTCAGTCAAGCAAAAATGCTCTTTTGTAAGGAGATTTGTGTGCAACTCGGTAAGTTAATCTTGCATTAACCATATTAGTTACTACTACGCATTTCTTTAAATGTATAGTTAAAATTACTGGATAACTTTTTTAAAATATGACAAAGCTGATACCACAATATAAGTACATGCACTAAAGCATTCTTTGCATTCATACTACCTATGTACCGCTACCTGATGCAATTTCATGCATCATAATCATGATAACTTCAACCCCGTATAATTTCATCTCTTTAAAATATCGAATTTCTGTGTGCATTAAGGGAAAATCTATGGTTATAGTCCTAACCGCTAATGCAACACGTTTTGTACTAATAAGAGACAGACAGTCCTCATGATAGCCCAGTGGTGATAGTTCAACAGCACGGAAACGCCCTCTTATGAAGGTACTGTGGGTGGAAGTTAACATGGGTAAAAGTAAAAAATGGTTTTTTTTAACTTAAAAATTCTAAAATGTTCTACTCATCGAGGGAACAAGGTTCAAAATTCCGTAATTTGAATATTTTGGGGGAAATTCTGCGACTATGGTTCTGTGCGCTCTTTGCTCACATTTTTGACATGTCACGGTTAGATTTTTCATATTTTTTTAATTTAACCTAACTTGAGCTCACCTAATCTAATCTAACCTAACCTAACGAAAACTAGGTCACAGTGCTTCTTGCTCTGTCTAGTTTTGAGGCGTTACAATTTTATCTTACCTAATGTAACCTAACCTAACAAAATTACGGCAACGTTCTCCCTGTTCTGACTCGTCTTGGGGTGTTACAGGTGTCCCACTGGAACCTAACCTAACCTAACAAAATTTAATCTATAAGAAGCTAAAAACTGATGAAATCACAATTTTTATTCTCCAAAATGAACAAATGTTCAAATTGATTCTTCGGTGGGAAAACTACAAAATTTTGAAGTGTCCCGTTTAATCTTTGTTAACGTCCACCTCCTGTACCTCTGTAAAAGGGCGTTGGAGCGCTATGGGACCACCACTACTTGGCTTCCCTGGAGGGCTTCTGTTTCTTAGTCCAACAATTGCTATATTAAGGAGCAGGATCATAACCGTAGTCTAGCAGCATTAAGTATATTGTAATTTCAGTTCCCTGAACTTGTACAGTTTTAAAATTTACGACAGCATTCCATTGCATTAGATAATTTGTAATTTCAATTGTCTGCACACAAAATTACTATTCTACTACCGTCAAACGGGGACAACTTGACCAGTTTTTAGATTCATATATACCGTACATTTGTGAATGTTAATAATTATTTTATTTCTTTTGAACTAAGACATGCATGAGGCCCCTTATTGAAAACTATAACTTTTGTTTTTTTTTGTGGGTTACCTATGTATGTTTTATCTTAAAAAACCTTGCCTGGTCAAGTTGCGTGAACTTGGCCAAGTATTCTATTTTGCTTACGTTTAATGAGGTGAATTTGACCACAGAAAGATGTCTTAATAACCTCTAAAAGTACAGAAGAAAAATTAAAAATTATACTAACATTGGTGGCACTGTAAGTCTATGTCAAATTCGAGGTTAGCAGGTTAGGTTTTCAGACAGTTTTGACACAAACTGACGCAAAACCTAACCTGCTAACCTTGAATTTGACATAGACTGCCACCAATGGCATGTAAACAGAAAGTTGGGGTGATACACCTGTGGGAAACATAAAAGCAAAACATTACAAGGATCTAATTCAAAATTTTCCGCTCTTTCCTCACTCATTAACAATCACTCTGTATTATTTTCATAATACCTATACTCCATTTACTTGACATCTGCACTGTCAAACTGACATTATGTTGGCACCACTGCTATTTTGCACATTTTAACAATTAAATTACTGTACAGTCTAATAAAAAAACATTATTTTTGAGGTATAGTCAAGACATTTTTTTTAAATTTGACACTGACAGTGTTATGATTCATAACATCATCCTGGTGTGTTCAATAGTTTATTGGCTGCAGTATGGTAAGGGCTGCAGTAAAGGACTATTACCGTACAGATACAGTTATGACTTATGCCTACCTTTGTATATGTAAACAAAGGCTTAATATCCTGCAACCAATAAATATTTATTACAATAAATTTGTATTAACAGCAAGACACAGTGTACTACGTTTTCTGATTTGTGCGTCAGTTGGTTCGGTTTTATTTTAAATAAAACATCTACAAGTTTATGTTTTTAGCTGTAAGATGCCATTCTATTTAGTTGCTGCTGATAAAATTTTTCAAATTAGTATTAGTATTCTCCAAATTAGTGTTTTAGTTTGCAACCATTTTCAGTTTCAAATCGCCAGCGAATTTTTAGTACACAGTATGAATTGTTTGCTATAATTCGACTTTGAAAGCATCGTGCTCGGCCAGGCTCTATTGCAAGAAACTAACTTCTTCCATTTACAGCTATCCCCAGGACAGGACGGCTCTGATCCGGACATGGAGACCTCGGCTTCCCAGTCACAGGACTGCGAACCGACGCCTCCGCTGCAGCGCCACCGACCCAAGAGCAACTCCTTTCTGCCGCCCATCGATGGAGAGTCACCCCGGCACCCCAGGCACTACTCCGGTGTAGCCCTCACCCTCGGCCTCGTGGCCTAGACCCCACCCGCAGCGGCATGCCAGAGAGCCTCAGCATACAGAGGCCCTCGCCCACTCCACTTGCTACGTCCAGCCCCGTGCGAAGGTATGTTGATGTGATCCTTGTAATGCTCCCGCTAACCGCATGTGATTTTTTGGTATGGTTTCGGTATTAGAATTGCTGATTAGGGGAGGTGAACAGAGAAAGTTGCTGTTGTCGTTTACTATGTACAGTGTGTTTCATCATTTACTTTCAGACCATGGTATCTTCCTTATTTATTGTCTGATCAATTTTAAATTTTGGTCAATTATAGTACGCTTTAAAACGACTTTTACAATTTTTAAGTGATTATAGTATAAACCAGTAGTCTACTACGATAAAAAATAAATGCGAACAATTTTAAACTTATAGTAGACCCAGTTTTATCGAAAAAAGTGTGTAAGAAAGTTACTCAGAATCACAGGTTAGGTTTTCCGTCAGATTTGACACAGACTGATCACTGATGCAAATTCTAACCTGCGAACCTTGAATTTGACATAGACTTACAGTGCCACCAATATATTGTTCATATAAAACACTGCTGGAGGCTGTGGTTTGAAAATATCACAAATCCGTTAAAACCTCTCACCACACAAATATTTAACAACTGGTAAATACGTATACTTCCATTTGTGATTTGGTCACGAGTATATCGTTGCCTCTTTACTGTGTAAGTTTTTCGTAGCTACCGTTGATGACAGTTTGGCTGTCGAAATACATATTTAGCAGTTGTTACTTATTACATCTGAGAGCTGGCTAATTCGCCCCAGCGCGGCGTTTACATGTGGAAAGACACTTCCCCGAGGTACCACCCACCCGCACTGACAGACTTTTACCACTCCAACCCACCAGTCCCACCCAGCAAGCCACCTACAACGCCCCTCGTTCATATCATCCAGCTATGCGTGGTGGCGTGTCGGTGTACCCACCCCAAAGTTTTGCAGGTACAATGGGGACTGAAACCCCTACTGTGCCTGACAACCGAAGGCGGCTGATGTCCTTCGTGCGGGCGCTGGAGATGTCGGACTCTGTAGAACTGACCGGGGCTGGTTTGCAGTGCGCAGGGCACCTGCCCGTTCGTCCCACCACACCTGACCGTTCCAGTGTGTACGATATGAACTACAAAATATCAGTATACGGCCGGTGCTGGCACTCTCGCATTGTCGAATCAGTGTGTCTCTCTGCATCAGAGACCAGAGATTTAGAGTGAACATTCCACGTTTACTGTTCATCTCAACAGTTACACGGACCACAGACGACTGGAGTGTGTGTATATGCTACATATTTTTGTATTTTATTCGTTTGAATGTTTTATGCAGTTAAACATGCAGCTTGCGTTATTGTTTTATTATCGTTAACTTGTTTTTATATGTGCGACAGCAAGTCAATACCTACCTGATGTAATAGTACTAATACGACATTTTGTTTCTTTTTTATAAAAATAACTGTGACTATTCAATTCACCTGTCATCTGTCAAAAAGTGACCAATAAAAATCCAGAATTCTGACGTTTCTTGACCAATCAAAAAAATATCAGCGGATATATCTTCCTAGAAGGTATTCAAGTGACTATTTTTAACAAATGCGATTTTTATTAGAAAAAGTTAATATTAGTGTCCTGTTACTATAGAAATTGCGTAGTTTGTTGCTAGATTTACTAAAAACTAATTTGTAAAAGTAGTTTGGTTCATTAAATAGTCCCTCGAATACCATTCTTAGTCAAAGTTAAGTAGATTATTTTTGCGGTGGTATCACTACTCATGTCCATTGCGCTTGGGATTAGGACTCGTGCTATCGCACTCGTCCTAATCGTACCAAAGCGCAATGGACATTCGTGACACCACCGCAAAAATAGTCGACATAACTTTGACTACTCATGGTATTATAAGTGACTATTCAATTCACCAGGGGGTCAATTTTTGAGCGTTCGCAAGTTCGAACGGTATACGTAAGTTTGAGAAGCAAGTCATTTCCTAATTTTCGAGCACGCGCATCCTTGCGTGTGCGCAAAATTTTGTTCGCAATTTTGCGAGCGGTGTTGAAAGTGGAGCAAACGCTAAGCGTATACGTAACGTGTGCAGGAGTCGTATATTTTGAGGTTAATACTTTTCATTATTTCTTCTTATTATCACTATAATCAATCGTACATGCAGAAAATTATAGACGAATTAATGAATGTCCTGGCAATACGTAATTTAGAGCAGCCGGAGCAGCATATCGGTTAAATATGAGGCACAATCCCAGAAATCCTTCCCGTGAACTGAATGAGAGACAGTTTATAAACATGTTCAAATTATCTAAGGAAGCATGCTCATATTTAATAGAATGTTTAGAACCCCACATGCGTCCACGGTTGCTTGCACTTGATCTAGACATTCGCACCCAGAGTTTTAGCAGCATTGAAATTTTTCTGTGGTGGAAGTTATTAGCAGGATGTCACATCTAATAAATATATAGACATCTCACAATCCAGTGTCAGCAACTGTGTCAAAGAAGTTGTCGTTGCACTAGTCCAACCTGCTATATTCAATCAATGGGTAAAATTTCATGAAAACTTTGAAGAATTAGATCAGGTGCGCCAAAAATTTTATGAAGACCATGGCTGCCCAGGCGTAATTGGGTGTATAGACTGCACACATGTTGCAATTGTACCTTCGTAGAGTTTGCACCGCGTTTCTTCGAGTCTGCCATTACTAAATCAACAATTGTTTTCTTTGTTTTCACTGAATTGCCACCAAAAAGTGAGGTTAGATTTCAGGTCTCTGGGTGACAGGTGACAAATAGCTACTAGTAGTAGTTCGAAAGTTCCACTTGATGCGACGTTGCCTAGTCGGCCATGCGCATGTTTGCGATGGGCGGTTCTTGCTTTGCGTACCCCGTTCAAAAATCGGAACAAGAAAACGTATACGTAAATTTTCACACGCAAATCTGCGTATCCGTAAATTCACGTACTTTGTCAAAAATTGACCCCCTGTCATCTGTCAAAAAGTGACCAATAAAAATCCAGAATTCTGACGTTTCTTGACCAATCAAAAAAATATCAGTGGATATATCTTCCTAGAAGGTATTCAAGTGACTATTTTTAACAAATGCGATTTTTATTAGAAAAAGTCAATATTAGTGTTCTGTTACTATAGAAATTGCGGTTTGTTGCTAGATTTACTGGAAACTAATTTGAAAAAGTAGTTTGGTTCATTAAATAGTCCCTCGAATACCATTCTTAGTCAAAGTTAAGTAGATTATTTTTATGGTGGTATCACTACTCATGTCCATTGCGCTTAATCATACCAAAGCGCAATGGACATTCGTGACACCACCGCAAAAATAGTCGACATAACTTTGACTACTCATGGTATTATAAGTGAGTGTAAATTAAATAATTCTAATGGTGTAAGAGCATAAATATATACTGATTTAGTACTTGGGAATGTTTCCGTTCTGTTTTGCTACCCACTAAATCATTTGGATAGTTGCAGGTGCACTGTTCATTTCTTCCTGAGATGCCAAGATTGTTTTTGATGGGTATCTGATTGTCTGCATTTCTCAAGAATGTCAACCAGCGACTATCAACAATAGTTTCAGTAAGTGAAAACCAACTTTTTTTACTGTTTAAAAAAAATAATGATTTGAAGACACCAACTATATTTACTTTTAAACCATGAATTTTGTGCACAAAATAACGGTGAAGCAATGGAAATACCATTTACAACAGTTTTAAAACGAATTTGCCTGTGGAATCTATAGAACAAGATATTTTATATGAAGTACCGGGTGGCCATAAATATCTGAGATCCCGGTAGCCATGGAATTAGCTACTTATAAATGTTGGGTTAGTATTATATTTCAATTACGATAAGTATTGGTACCTATGTAATGTAATAAAATGCAATAAGAGGAGGGGAATGTGCTCTGGATTCTGCAGTTTAGCCTACTACTCGATTATAAAAGCATCCTGTTTTAACTCCATTACTTATTGCAATCTGTAATAATTTTTGACAGATTGAAATTTTAGTTGTGATGACATTAATGACATTTAGTTTAGTTGGATTCATCACTTTAATAAAGCGGTGTTGATTCCAAAGGTAATGTGATATCAGATATTTATGGCCACCCGGTACATTAGCTCTCCAATAATTTTATAATAAAAAATTGCTTTGGAGCTAGAGTTTCATAATAATAATCATACATTTGGTGTACATATTTGCTAATTTATACAAAAAACAACATAATGATGGAGTTATTTGCAAAATATTTGTTTTCCCAACAAAATATACAGGGTTAGTCACGTAAAATGACGAGCTTGACCAGGTACAAATGCAACCCAAAATACGATTTATAAAGCTAACTGGATCCCTATTGCATTAGCCTAATGCACAGAAAACATAGATAGCTTTTAACGTCGGCCTCATAGACGTCAAAATATGACAGAAAAAAGTACCTTTATCTACGACAGTGTGTAAAATTGCCTTTTAGTTGGCAATTTTAAGTTTGTAAAACTACTGTTTAATAACATGTTTTCATTAGTTTACGTCGTCAGTAGTACATACATAATCCTTCCTCTTCTACCTTACGGTGTCGAGGTGAACGACATCACTAGCCGCTTCCACTCCTTACGATCCTGAGCCATCCTTTCTGCTTGTTTCCATTTCATATTTTTCTTTACCAATATTCCCCCAATTTCATCGTTCCAGGACTTAGTTGGTCTTCCTCGATTTCGTTTCCCATCATTTCCCATTGTCCAAACACTCTTCACCTTCCTATTGTCCTTCATTCTCACCATGTGCCCAAACCACCTTAGCCGCATCCCTTCAAGTCTTTCTAATGTCGGTTTGACATTACATTGTTCGCGTATTAGTTCATTTCTGATGCGATCACACCTAGTTACTCTAACTACCGCACGTAAGTACCGCATCTCACACGCTTGAATTTTACTTCTGTTTCGCGCACTTAATACCCATGTTTCCCCACCATACAGCAGCACCGGCTCATATATCTTTTTAAATATTCTAATTTTTGTTTTGAGGCTCACTTCTCTCTTCCTAATAAAACTGCTATTCCAGGCATAGTATAATCTTGTTGCACTGGCTACTCTGTTTTCTATTTCCGGCTCTAAATCCCCCCTCGCACTTATTTTCGAACCCAAATATTTAAAGTCCGTTACTTGCTTTACAATCTCATTATTCATACTAATGTTTACATTCACATACTCCTTTGTTATCACTAGGAGCTCAGTTTTCGCACTATTCACCTTCATTCCGAATTCTTTAAAATTTTCATTCCAGATATTTACATTTAATTGCATATCTCCTTCCGTTCTAGCCACTATCACAAGGTCATCCGCATATATCATCTCTGACATAAAGACTTGCTGTAACTTATTTACTCCCACTCTGGTTTTCCTTACTCTTTCCTTGCACTTCCTAGCAATTTCATCCATTAGGACAACAAACAACAATGGGCTCAAAACTCCCCCCTGCCTCACACCATTTCTGGTTACAAACTCACTCGATGATTCATTATGGGTTCTTACCGTATTTCGCGTGCAGCTATATATACTTTTAATTGCTCGTATTAGCTTATTTCCTACATTCCTCCGTTCCAAGACTTCCCATATTTTATCTCTGGGTGCAGTGTCAAACGCCTTTTCCAGGTCTACGAAAACATAGGAGTAATTTGCTATTATACTGTAGTGTTTTTTCTATCATCTGTCTTATTGTAAATATTAGATCCGTTGTTCCCCGGCCAGGCCTGAAACCACACTGGTTGTCGTCCAGCGTTTTTTCTATAATTTCTCTCAGCCTCCTCTCTAATATTATTTCATATAATTTGCTGACGACTGGCAGTAGTGATATTCCTCTATAATTAGAGCATACTTGTCTATCTCCTTTCTTGTATATTGGGAGTATCGTTGCAACGGTCCAATCTCTAGGTATTCGCCCATTATTCCAGCACAGATTTATTATTTTAAGCAGTAGTAAGAGTCCTTCTCCATCCAGATATTTAATCAACTCCGCCTTGATATTATCATGTCCTGCAGCTTTTCCATTCTTCAGCTTTTTTATTGCATTCCGGGTTTCTTCCAATGTTATCTCCTCCTCGCAATCCATCCCTACACTTAGCTCCATTACTTCATTTTCTATTTCCCTTTCTCTTGTGTCACCTTCTAAAATTTCCATAAAATGTTCCTGCCATCTCTCCATAATTCGTGCATTGGTTAGTAATAAGTTCCCATTTACATCCCTTATACCGTTAGTCTTTTCACTCCGTCTTAGTCTTAAATTTTTCAAAGTTCTATAGAGTAGTTTAGCATTTCCATTACTATCTCTTTCCATTCTTTCACCAAATTCCTCCCATTGTCGTATTTTAGCTTCTTTAATTATTTCTTTTACGCGTTTTCTTTGTACTTTGTACTCTTCATAGTTGCTATTGCTTTTGTTATTTAAATACTTTTTCCATAAGTGTTTTTTCTTCCCGATTTCCATTTTAATATCTTCATTCCACCATGCCGTAGCTTTTATTTTTCTCCCACTAGTTACACCACATACTTCCTTTCCTGTTTCCCATACTTTTTCTCTAAAAATCCTCCATAATACTTCAATACTGTACTCCTCCCTCCAGTTTGTTCTTGCGATCTTTACATTTAGTTTTTCACAATATTCTTTCCTGACATTTGCCAATTGTAATTTATATACTTTAATACTCTCCTGTTTATAGCTACCCTCATCATTATTTTTACATGCCCCATGTTGTTTCCAATTTTTTATTTTTATTTCCACAAGGAAATGATCTGATCCAATTTCATACCCTCTCTTCACTCGCACATCCATTATTTCATTTCTATACTTATTATGCACTAAAACCAGATCTATAATTGATTGCTCATTTCGTGAATCCCTCACTCTTGTGTATTGGTGTATTGCCTTATGCTGAAAGAACGTATTACATACTCGCATATCATTCATGATACAAAAATCGATTATTCTTTGGCCATTTATGTTCTTTGTACTTTCCCCATGTGGGCCTATATGATCATCTTTTTCTTTTCTTGTCCCAACTCTTCCGTTAAGATCGCCAATAATTATTACATTATCTGCTGTACTGTCTATCTCATCCTGTATCTGTTCCCAAAAAATATCTTTCACATCTTTAGCGTCATTTTCCGACGGACCATAAGCTACTAATATTGTCCTTACCTCATTTTGTTCCTTCTCAACATCAATTCTTAGCAATCTTTCAGAGATAATTTTCCAATTTTTAACATGTTGTATCCAGTTTTTGTGTATTAAAACTGCCACCCCCGCTTTAGCACGATCAGCCTCCTCGACTCCTCCATAAATTAACCAGTGCCCGTTATTTATGGTAATGCATCCCTTCCCTTTTTTCTTAGTCTCGGTTACACCCATTATAGCCATATCTGCTCTTTCAAACTCGCCAACAAGATCCTCCTCCTTCCCACTTATACTTTGTACATTCCATAGCCCCATCTTCCATTTTCCTTCCTTTACTACGTCCTTCCATATCCTTAAATCTTTATATTTTTCATTGCAATGTTTGTCATGCTTATAACTCCCTGTCCCTCTGTTAACTAGTTTTTTCTCCAGCTCGTTCGGGTTACTTTCCCTTAATTTCCATTCCTTAATCGTTGCCATATCCGTCATCTTTTTATTTCCGTCCGGTCTGTTTTTTATTGGTTTTTTGCATCATATTTCTGTATTCTTTGCTTCATCCTATCCCACTGATGTAGCTCCCCATTTATCCACAATTTCTGATGCTCTATTTTTACTCTGTTTCCTTTTCCTTCCTCTTCTTTTCCCATTTCTCTTATTTTCTTTTGTATTTGTCTCTCTATTACTGTCATATCGCTATTTATATAGATTTCCTTGTCCTTCAGTTTATAACAATTTTTAAAAATCTTCTGCTTCTCTTCCCAGCTTTGTAGTGTTATTATACATTTCTCATCGGTCACTGTATATGCTTCAGTAATGGTTGCTTCCACTCCTAGTTTTTCCTTTATAAAATTCCTGGCACCATCTTTAAGTACTTCCCTATCCTTTGTGTCTACTTTTATCCCGGTAATTACAATATTATTCCTCCGTTTATTTCTTTCTTGTAGGTCAACTTTATATTCCAGCTCCTTAATTTTAGTTTCTAGCAGTTGTCGCTCGCTGTTCCATTGTTCCTTCATTTTCGTTACCTCTTTTACTCTACGTATTTCAGCGTTTGCTTTCTCGAATTCTTCCGTTATTTTACTTTGTATATTTTCATTTCCAATTTTGATCTCGTTTCTGATTTTTTCCATCCATTTTTCCATCGATTTATTTATTATCTCCTCCATTTTTTCTGTTTTATTTGTTTTTTCTACGTATTTCGTCTCCTGTATTTTAGCTTCTGGTGATCCAACAATAATTCTGCTTCTTTTGAAAACTTCGTTTTTCTCCAAATAATTTTCCGTAGTTTCTCTCTTGCGCTTATCTGCTAACTCAGTAATATTTCCTTTCCCAACTTCACTGGTTTTAATTTTGTCCATTTGTCACTACCTTTTATTCGGTTATCGTAATCGCGCTGTACTGCTCACTTTAAAAACTCGCGCGCTGATACTACGCGCCAGCTCAACTGTTCGCTTCGCGCACACTTAACCTTCACCGTATTTTGAACCGTTTTATTTCCGCACTTTGTAATATAACGGTTATAACTTATTAGTAGGGGGGCCAAGTGAATTAATAATTATTTTTGTGGGACTGAGTAGGTTTATACCGACAAGTGATACCATTGTAATCAGCGGTGTTTCCTTAGTAGAAAAACTCCTGTTGTCGCTTTCTCAGCCTGTGGAGTGAGGAGCTATGACGTCACAAAGATGGCGATTCTTGGTATCAGGTTTTAATACAGTAAGACTAGGTTTAACCCAAACATCCAAAAAAGAAAATTCTACCCAGTGGCAAACTATTTAGTACCCTCCTCTTAGTAAGTGGAAAAAAGGTGCATGACCTTGCCAGTCGGATTTAGGCGGGAGGGGGTTGGAAAGGTGGTAAAATGGTAGGTTTCAATAGTTTTACAGTTTTTCGCAAATATCTCGTTAACTGCAAGGTTTAGCGCAAACTTGATCTTATACAAAATTAATGTACATTTAATTTACAATAAAAATGGTCGTAAGAATTTTTGCACTGCAGTAAAGGATTACGGAAATATAGAGGGGGTAAAAATGTAACTTTTTCTGTTTGTCAAAAAAAGCAAAAATCACGCCTATGAACTCGTAATATTCTCTCCAAGTGTATTATATAAAGTGTTCAAAGAAGTGGGGAGGCCAGGTGGTTATGGTAAAGCACCCAGCATAAAAGACGAACAACATTTACGCAGATCATCCACTACTACACATGTTGAAGTGAAAGTGGAAGATGGAATTAATGTCACTCTAGGACAAGCAAAATTTCTAACTAGTATTAAGAACAAGATACAACTGATTACTCTCATCACTGTACACTTACAGCAAGCTGGCTGCAAAGTGATTCAGGCAGAATGTGATGCTGACACCAAGATCGTTTTTACTACAATTGACGAATCAAAGAAGGAAACAGAGGGTATCGTAATTGGCAATGACACCGATTTATTGGTCTTGTTGGTTTTTCATGCTCCAGCCATCCAACAGTTGAAGATGGTTGCACCGAATAAAGGAATAACCAAGAAGAAAAAGTTTACTGCATTGGAGACATTCAGCGTGGTATCGGGGAAATGAAGGATGTTCTTTTGGCAGTTTACACTTTCGCCGGATGTGATACCGCCTCTTCAATTTATAGAAAGGGAAAAATAACGCCTTCTGAAAGCGTGCGACGTGACAAGGAATTTTACTTAAAGCAGTTGACTTTTAACCACCCAAATGCAGACCCAGGTGCAGTAACTGGCTGGAAACCATTTCTTCCTTTCGATATTTGCATCAACAAATGCAGATAATTTGGATAATCTGCGCCATCAATGTTATTTGTAGACCATCGCAAAGGAGCCTGTACACACAAATTTCAGGTTGGCTGTACTTTTCCCTACTTCAGCAGCTGCACAACAACACTCTTATAGAGTTTACCATCAAGTGCAGCAATAGCTCAATCTCAATAAAGATTCACTAAAATGGGGTTGAAAAAGGATTGGTGGTTATGTGCGTCCAGTTGCAACCACAAAGGCAGCTGATCCTGAAAAATTGCTCTTCCTCATTGTAATGCGGGGTGTGTCGGGAACTGTAAGCGTCGACAGAGTGGCTTGAAATGCTCAAACATGTGCAAGAATTGCTCCGGACATGGGTGCACCAACACAGATGCACTAATTATTGACGACGGCATCGATGAAGATAATCTTCAACATGAAAAAGAGCTTGAAGGGTTTTAGGTTACTGATTGCTGTTATTTATTATTATGTAACTACCTTGAACCTTGTACATACCACTTTTCATTGAAGAACATTGAATTTACTGAAAAGCATGTATTGTGAAGAAAACAATTTCCATTATTTTTTGTACTACAGCTTATTAGATAAAGTTTGTAGTTAACCCTGTTTCAATGATATCCACATGATTTTATCTTTTTAGGATGATATGACAAAAGATAGAGGTAATTTAAGTAGGTGTAATTATAAGAACACAAATGGGAACGAAAAAAACGATATAATGAATTATTCAAAGAGAAAAATAGGCAAAATGAAGATAAAAGCGACAAAGGAGAGGAGCAATCTAGATATATTATCATATACATACACATAGCCGTACATACATACATCATCATCATTCTTTTTTGCTCCTGTAGAAGCATAGGGCGTCTTTCGACGATTCTTCAGCATTTGGTGTTTCCACCTATATGGTAGCAGAGTTGCTAGCTCTGTACCAACATACATACATACACACATGCAAATGTTTCTATCTTAGCGTCACTAAGTACTTTTTATAACGAAACACACTCATTTTTAAGTGAATACGATGAATCCCAAGCTAACTGGAAAATAATGACATCATTACCCCTTCGATATCTCTGTAACCCTTGTCGGGAAGTCAAAAATGCATAAGACCATTTTTATTGTAAATTAAATATAGATTAATTTTGTATAAGATAAAGTTTGCGCTAAACCTTGCAGTTAACGAGATATTTGAGAAAAACTATAAAACTGTTGAAACCTACCATTTTACCACATTTCCACCCCCCTCCCTCCTAAACCCGACCCGCAATGTTGTGCAACTTTTTACCACCTATTGAGAGGAGGGTACTAAACAGTTTCCTGCTGGGTAGAACTTTTTTTTTGGATGTTTGGGTTAAACCCTAGCTTTACTGTACTAAAACCTGGAACCAAGAATGGCCATAGTTGTGACGGCATAGCTCTTCTCTCCACAGGCTGAGAAAGCGACAACATGATTTTTCATACTCAGGAAACACCACCGAATAAGAAGGTACCACTTGTCGGTATAAAGCTACTCAGTCCCACGAAAATCGTTATTTGACGAGATAATTTGGTTTGGCCTCTCTACTATATGTTTTCGTCATACACAACTAACATCCACTCTGTTGTTAATCTTTATCCCTAACAACACTAATATAACCGCAGTTTTACCACTTAAAACTCACATTAAACACCTCTGGTAGACGGAGCTGCCTTGCAGATATCGCGCCGTACCGTATACCGTCGTCAGTAGTAACGTGTTTAAAAGATTTCATTAGGCACGTTGTCAGTAGCAATGTGTTTTAAAATTTTTTAAACACGCCAAATTACGACCGGTTGCTGGTAATCTAAATTTACATTTAATTTTTTTTTATATTTACCGTGTTTTCTAGATTCTATCGTAGATAAAATATTGTACGATACACATACTTAAAGCATCTTTAGTCACTCGCAGGGCTTAAAACGCTCGCTCACTTGCGTTTTAACTCTACCCCAATCGTGCCTAAAGAGTAGCTTTACGCACTTGTATCGTAAATTACTACTCTTAGCAAAATATAATTTAATAACAACAATAAACAATTAACATTACAAAAGAAATGGGTAGGTACGGTACAAATGCTTAACAAATTCTTAAAGTAAGTGTTCAAAATTCCTTCCATCGTTACGTTCACATGCTGCCTTACTCTACGTAACAAATTTAGAGTTACAGCTTTGCAGGCTTCCCTGATTCGATTCCCTAAGTCTTCGATATTTAAAATTGGTGTCTGGTAGACCCTCTCCTTTACCATACCCCAAAGAAAAAAATCTAAAGGAGTCATGTCAGAACTACGAGTAGGCCAAGCATGTTCAGAACTTCTACCAATCTACCTATTTCGGAAATTATTATCCAAATACGCTCGAACTATCCTATGATAATGTGCAGGTGCGCGGTCCATTTTTAACCACAAATGATGCCTCACATTTAATTCTATATCTTGTAATAAAACCGGCAACTCAGTTCGAAGGGGATTCAAATAATTTTGTCCATTTAAATTTTCCCGATAAAAGTATGGTCCAATTATACGATCTCCAAATATCCCACATCAAACATTCACAGAATACACAGTTTGAAAATGTGCCATTCTGATCCATCTTGTGCGTAATAATGACAGTTCACTGTTCACTGTTCACTGACCTATTATTACTAAATTTTGCTTCATCGCTGAATAAAATAAGATTTATAAAATCTGGGTTTAAATTAATCTGCTCTCGAACAAAATTACAAAATCTGTTGGTTTTAACTCCTGGACAAGTTGAACATGGTACGGATGAAATTTATTCTCTTTCAAAATCCTGCAAACCGACGACTGATTTATTCCAACTTGCCTTGATAACTCTATTTGGCCGATATGAAGATTTTTCAGTTACAGCTTCGATAACTGCTACTTCATTTTCGGGACAAGTGGCAGTTCTAGTCCTTACTCTTTTAAAACCAGGCCAGTTTTCCCTTAACGTGGTTTCTAATCTTCTAAAAATTTTGTTGTTTGGAGCTCAACGTTCGGGATATCGCTGAATTTGCTGCAGCAACACCATTTTTTCGGCATTCCCCAAAAATCAGTATCCAGCGTCGGACTGGCAAACTTTGGCCTACCGGGCAATGGATGCATGTGGCCTCCACATATAAAAATAAGAGAAAGGGGGGAGGGCACAGCCCTCCGGCAAAAAGGGATCCGGGGAGCAAAGCCCTGCCGCAGGCGAATTTTTATGATTGTAGGGACTAGGGAGCTTGAAGACCCAAAACACACCCCTCTTGCCAGTAATGGCACAGTACAGTAATGGAAGGTTAAAGTACAACAAAATCAATAACTACGATAAAGAAAACGATGGAGGAATGAAAAAAATATTTTTTTTCTATAGCACATGTTAAAGTGTGCTTTTATCAACTCAAAACAAAAGGTCAAGTTTTACTTTAACAGCAAGGGTAGATAAAGTAGCACTTTAACATCAAGGATAGATAAAGTAATTTAATTTTCTAACTTTTGTTTAAATTAAATATGACAGCTTCGTATTATCGTAGCAACCCAATCTAGCTACTGACATTTTGAAATGTGATTGACTGTCATTATTTTCTTTTGAAATTGTTAAAGTTCTTGCTATAGAAAAAAATATTGTATTATACACGACGATAAAGTTATTTCTATCCACTCTTGAATCATTACCGTCTCGACTTCGTCTCGACGTTAAACGATTCACTCGTGGATAAAATTTAACTTTATCGTCTTGTATAATAAATTACTATTTCATCCTACATTATTAGAAAATCGAGTTTTACCATCTTCATAGAGACGAGAAAGTGTGCGTTTCTAAGGCTAGGCCTGCAAAACAACCTCCAATGGTTAGCCAAGAAAAACAATTTTGACGTTTTCCAGAGGGGGCGCTGCAATAATTTGTCAAACCAAATTTAAAAAAAAATTATGTTTATAATTAACTTTTTTGCTCTTTTATAAAAATATTTGCTCAATAAAACTTAATTTTAGCAATGTATTCGTTACATTTTTAATATAAAATAAACATCAGATAGATTTTTGTAGAAGGTTATGTCTAACTACGGGTAGATGGCGCTGCAGTTACAAACACTATTCGATTTGCAAACTTTTGCAAATTGTTTTATTATTGTTGACAGCTCTGACAATTTCAAAATAATAACCTGGATGAGAGCTATGTTGAAAAAATTATTGCAGGATGGTGCTGTAGGATGAAAAATAATGTGTAAACCACGGGCGGGAAACTGATTATTTAAGAAAGAAGAAGAAGAAGTGTCCAGGCTCGCTAAAGCTTGCCTGTCCATTTCTTCTTTCAGCCTGGAAAATAATCACTTTACCGCCTAGATTTACAATATACTATTTCTATAGCAAATGTTAAAGTGTGCTTTTACCGACTCAAAACAAAAGATCAAGTGTTACTTTAACAGCAAGGGTAGATAAAGTAGCACTTTAACATCAAGGATAGATAAAGTGCTTTAATTTTTTAATTTTTAATAATTAATTTTTTTTTTTTTGGCATTGGATGAACATCCATTTACCACACGCGTATATTAAAATTGATATGTTATCTCATAAAATTAATAAAAAAAATTATTTATTTTATGTTATATTTTAATGTTGTTTTCATTAATAAATTTAACTAATAAATCGTAAATTTTTTTGTCAAAAGTTACCAGAAGTGATGCTATACTAAGAGGAAGGTTGGTATTTAAGTTTCTTAGGTTATTAAGAAGGTCATTGGTACTATTTGTATGTAGTTTGCAATTAAAAAACAAATGATTTATATCTGCCTCTTCGCCGTCCTGACTACATAATGGAGAATCTATTAGGCCTATTTTGTGTAAATGAGCTGGAAAGTAACCATGATTTATTTTGATTCTGGTTATTATACTAGAGTATTTTTTATTTACATTAAAATTAAATATGTGTGGAACTTTCTTCGGGAGTTCACGATGAATTAGGTAGTACGGATTATTTGATTTTAGGCAATTTTCTTTCCAACTAACCATCCACTCTTTGTACATATCTGTTTTATAATTATTACATAGATCTTGAGGAAGAGGGACTTGAGTATAAGTGATTGAACTACGAGCCTGCTTAGCTGCTAGATCTACTTGTTTATTACCCTGTATTCCTGAGTGACCTTTGGCCCAAATAAGGACAACTCGACAACCCTTTCTTGATAGTTGATATAAAAAATGTTTTATTTTACATATTATCCAGCTATTAATATATTTTAAATCTTGATTATCGATACTTTGTAGTACAGATTTTGAATCAGATATTACCGTCACTTTGCGAACATCGTTATCCGCGCTCCAGCATAGACTTTTCTCTATTGCTACTGCTTCAGCTGTGTAAATGCTGCACATTTTCGGCAATCGGTATTTTAAAGTTATGGTTTTCCCTGGTATGAAAACAGCGCTGCCTACTCCTTCTTTACTTTTACTGCCGTCGGTATATATCACTGTTTTTATTTTCAATGTGTTTAAAATTGAATATACGACATTTTGGTTATAGGAAGGTAGTTCTGTGTAATCAGGGAATATGACTGTGGGCTTAAAAAGTGTAAATTCATAAGAATAGGCATATCCGGGCAATACCTCTTGTGATATTATGTCATTTTTAAGTTTTTCTGTATGCAAGAAAGCAGTTGTCAATGGTGGAGAATTCTTTTTCCGCCAATACGGATTTGTTAAATTTTCTGTATTTAAGGAGCCCATGCGTTTAGTTAAGGACGAGTTGTATGTTCTCAGTTTAGTAATATATTTATTGGCCAGATATCGCCGCCTTAGGTGTAATGGGGGTTTGTTAGCCTCCGCCAGGATTACATTAGTTGGAGATGATTTAAATGCACCAATGCATATTCTCACAGCTTTATACTGAATCCTATCTATTTTTTTAGGTTTGTATTTGAAGATGACCCGTAAAATATGCTACCATAATCGATTATGGACCTTACAAATGACCTGTAGAAAAGTAGAGCTATACTTGGTGCAGACCCCCATGCCTTTCCACAAACACTTCTCAAAATATTGATTCTGTGCCTTGTAAAGCACATAATAGCTGATTTTTCTGGAGACATCGTTAATCCCATTTCAAATAACCATCTTTTAACTTTTCGTAGTATTTTATGTAGGTCATCTAAGCACTGTCCATAACTTTTATGGTTGACATATATACAAATATCATCTGCATATTGAACTATTTTAACATGATCATCAAATATTTCATGTAATCCTGACGTGTAGATATTAAAGAGAATAGGGCTCAGTATAGAACCTTGTGGGAGACCGTTATATACTAATCTTGGCCCATACAACACGTTATAATGATTCCTTACATAGATTTCTCTACCTTCGGCTTCGTTTCATAATTTTCATGTCTCGCGCATAAACGACTTTTAGCACGCGTTGCATACAATATTTTATCTACGACTGCTAGAATTTCCTGCCACACTATGTATCTTGTTTGAAACTTTAATTTTATTCCGAAGTCAGTCTTCTATATAAGTTTCTGCTACCGATGATGACTTCCATCCCCCTGCACGTTTGATTGTCACCAGGTCAGCACCAGAATTTTCCATCATTGTGGCTGCAGCAGAACGGCGGAAACAATGGCCGCTATACATTTCTGAATCTGGTAACTTCAGGAAATCAGCAATTTTTTGAAGAATTTTATACAAAATATTTATCCCTACAGGTTGGATGGTATATTTTTTCTGTCTGTAGTTGATGAAGAACTTCTTATGAGGCACGTTTTTAGGACGCAAAGCAACATATTCTCTCACAATGTCCAGCACATTCACTTCCCGTGTCAGCAATACAGAACGACCGATCTTTCTTAGTTCTGGTGTCAATAAGTGAAACGACCATTACTGATTTTCGATCATCAAGATCAACAACTTCTAACTTGTACAATTTATCAGACCGGCACGCCCCGCCCCATACAAACCCATTATCACAACGACCTTCATAAACAGATAATCGTCAGAAGCTTGTATTAAAAATCGAATGACATCGTAAGATTGATTGATATTAGACAAGGTTCACTAAATTTTGTATTACTAACGTTGAAATGTCACAATTTTTATTTACCAGCAATGTAGACTTTAGCATAAAGTAATAGACCATAATGTTGATGGTTTCACTTTCTTTGACTTATCCGAAAAGTATGCCAGAAGTATAATTTCACTCACATTATTAATATTTTTTGCCATTGTCCACTACCGAAAGCACGTGTATTTTTTTCATATGTCAACCGCGATTTTTGAGGCAATAATTTACCAATTGCCTTCCACATCTAGTGGAAGTTTTTCCTGTTCTAATTCGTTCTGATACATTTATATCGAGAGATCCAAAAAAACCTGTTTCTCAGCGGGCTGTGGAAATTCAACGTACGAATAATATGTTGGTGACACTGTACGTCAATGTCAAATTCGACGTTATCAGGTTAGGTTTTCCGTCAGTTATGACACAAAATGATGCAAATCCTAACCTGCTAACCTCGAATTTCACATTGACGTACAGTGTCACCAACACAGGTTGATGGTACACTTTTTCTGTGGTTTGTTAATGAAGATCTCATGAGGCACGTTTTCAAGATATAAAATCTGAATGAAAAAAAAAATTGTTAACACAAATTGCGAAAAAGCTGTTATGAAACAAATTTCGTATTACCCTAGCAACCCAATCTATCTAATTTTAAAATGTGATTGACCTTTCTTGTTTTTGCAATTGTTAAAGTTGTTGCTATAGAAAAAAATAGAATGTTATGCTAGACCATAAAATTCATTATCGACTCGCGAAATTAATTTAAACGCTCCTTCGTCGCTTGAAAATTAACATTTTTGCTTTTCGATAAAATAAAATTGTATAGTCTAGTATAACAAATAACTATTATAGTAGAGAGGCCAAACTAAATTATCTCGTCAAATAACGATTTTTGTGGGACTGAGTAGCTTTATACCGACAAGTGGTACCTTCTTATTCGGTGGTGTTTTCTGAGTATGAAAAATCATGTTGTCGCTTTCTCAGCCTGTGGAGAGAAGAGCTTTGCCGTCACAAATATGGCCATTCTTGGTTCCAGGTTTTAGTACAGTAAAGCTAGGGTTTAACCCAAACATAAAAAAAAAAGTTTTACCCAGCAGGAAACTGTTTAGTACCCTCCTCTCAATAGGTGGTAAAAAGTTGCACAACATTGCGCGTCAGGTTTAGGAGGGAGGGGGTGGAAATGTGGTAAAATGGTAGGTTTCAACAGTTTTATAGTTTTTCGCAAATATCTCGTTAACTGCAAGGTTTAGCGCAATCTTTATCTTATACAAAATTAATCTATATTTAATTTACAATAAAAATGGTCTTATGCATTTTTGACTTCCCGACAAGGGTTACAGAGATATGGAAGGGGTAAAATGATGTCATTATTTTCCAGTTAGCTTGGGATTCATCGTACTCCCTTAAAAATGAGTGTTTCGTTATAAAGATATGTTTCGTTATAAAAAGTACTTAGTGACGCATCAATAAGATAGGAACATTTGTATGTGTGTATGTATGTATGTTGGTACAGAGCTGGCAACTCTGCTACCATATAGGTGGAAACATCAAATGCTGAAGAATCGTCGAAAGACGCCCTATGCTTCTACAGGAGCAAAAACGAATGATGATGATGATGATGATGATGTATGTATGTACGGCTATGTGTATGTATATGATAATATATCTACATTGCTCCCCTCCTTTGTCGCTTTTATCTTCATTTTGCCTATTTTTCTCTTTGAATAATTCATCATATCGTTTTTTTCGTTCCCATTTGTGTTCTTATAATTACACCTACTTAAATTACCTCTATCTTTTGTCATATCATCCTAAAAAGATAAAATCATGTGGATATCATTGAAACAGGGTTAACTACAAACTTTAGCTAATAAGCTGTAATACAAAAAATAATGGAAATTGTTTTCTTTACAATACATGCTTTTCAGTAAATTCAATGTTCTTCAATGAAAAGTGGTATGTACAACGTTCAAGGTAGTTACATAATAATAAATAACAGCAATCAGTAACCTAAAAACCTTCAAGCTCTTTTTCATGTTGAAGATTATCTTCATCGATGCCGTCGTCAATAATTAGTGCATCTGTGTTGGTGCACCCATGTCCGGAGCAATTCTTGCACATGTTTAAGCATTTCAAGCCACTCTGTCGACGCTTACAGTTCCTGACATACCCGGCATTACAAGTGTAAACAATGAGGGAGAGCAATTTTTCAGGATCAGCTGCCTTTGTGGTTGCAACTGGACGCACATAACCACCAATCCTTTTCCAACCCCATTTTAGTGAATCTTAATTGAGATTGAGCCATTGCTGCACTTGATGGTAAACTCTATAAGAGTGTTGTTGTGCAGCTGCTGAAGTAGGGAAAAGTACAGCCAACCTGAAATTTGTGTGTACAGGCTCCTTTGCGATGGTCTACAAATAACATTGATGGCGCAGATTATCCAAATTATCTGCATTTGTTGATGCAAATATCGAAAGGAAGAAATGGTTTCCAGCCAGTTACTGCATCTGGGTCTGCATTTGGGTGGTTAAAAATCAACTGCTTTAAGTAAAATTCCTTGTCATGTAGCACGCTTTCAGAAGGCGTTATTTTTTCCTTTCTATAAATTGAAGAGGCGGTATCACATCCGGCGAAAGTGTAAACGGCCAAGAGAACATCCTTCATTTTCCCGATACCACGCTGAATGTCTCCAATGCAGTAAACTTTTTCTTCTTGGTTATACCTTTATTCGGCACAACCATCTTTAACTGTTTGATGGCTGGAGCATGAACAACCAACAAGGCCAATAAATCGGTATCATTGCCAGTTACGATACCCTCTGTTTCCTTCTTTGATTCTTCAATTTAGTAAAAACGATCTTGGTGTCAGCATCACATTCTGCCTGAATCACTTTGCAGCCAGCTTGCTGTAAGTGTACAGTGATGAGAGTAATCAGTTGTATCTTGTTCTTAATACTAGTTAGAAATTTTGCTTGTCCTAGAGTGACATTAATTCCATCTTCCACTTTCACTTCAACATGTGTAGTAGTGAATAATCTGCGTAAATGTTGTTCGTCTTTTATGCTGGGTGCATTACCGTAAACACCTGGCCTTCCCACTTCTTTGAACACTTTATATAATACACTTGGAGCGAATATTACGAGTTCATAGGCGTGATTTTTGCTTTTTTTGCCAGACAGAAAAAGTTACATTTTTACCCCCTCCATATTTCCGTAATCCTTTACTGCAGTGCAAAAATTCATACCACCATTTTTATTGCAAATTAAATGTACATTAATTTAGTATAAGATCAAGTTTGCGCTAAACCTTGCAGTTAACGAGATATTTGCGAAAAACTGTAAAACTGTTGAAACCTACCATTTTACCACCTTTCCAACCTCCTTCCGCCTAAATCCGACACGCAAGGTCATACAACTTTTTTCCACTTACTAAGAGGAGGGTACTAAACAGTTTGCCACTGGATAGAATTTTCGTTTTTGCATGTTTGGGTTAAACCTAGTCTTACTGTATTAAAACCTGATACCAAGAATCGCCATCTTTGTGACGTCATAGCTCCTCACTCCACAGGCTGAGAAAGCGACAACAGGAGTTTTTCTACTAAGGAAACACCGCTGATTACAATGGTATCACTTGTCGGTATAAACCTACTCAGTCCCACGAAAATAATCATTAATTCACTTGGCCTCCCTACTATTATTCTAATAATTTTAAAATTTAAACATGAAACAAGGTAACAAAAAATAAAATAGGTAGGAGGTAGGTAATTATTCTATTCTTATAAACTTTGAAATTCAAACAAATAACGAAAAAATATTATTTATCTATTATGATTTATGAACTTTGAGTTTGGAACAATTATAACGAAAAAATATAAATAATTATGTTCACAGGCTTTGACATTATATGAACTTTGACAGTCATTTCCATTATAATAATTATACTTAACAATATGAATCAATAATTTTGATTTTAAAGAGACTATTTGCGAATTTGTCAATGATTTCGTCGAAATTCAAGCTTTGAAGTAGATCACACTCCACATTCAAAATTAGAAAATATTCGAACCTTTCTTGCGATAAAAAAGCTCTTTGCCTACTTTCGATACTTTTTGTTTGTTTTTATTTTCTAAAAACAAATTGTGTGGGCATTTTGGCCTCCCATCTGGATTGGCCTACCGGGCGTTTGCCCGGTTGGCCGGTGGGCCAGTCCGACACTGTCAGTATCATGTCCGTTCTCTCATAGTTTGAAAACATTTTTAAATAAATACGAATGAAAAAATGTGATGACTGACAGATGTGATGACACCCTTCAAACTACTTAATACCTACTTGGATTCCTGATTTAATTTTCCAATACCAAAAAACAATGTGTGCTTAGTATAACGTATTTTGGGTTGCATTTTTACCTGGTCAGGCTCTTTATCTTACGTGAATAACCCTGTATACAGTATGTCCCCGGATTGAGTTTACAATAGGTATGATTGACCAAAAATTTTCGAATTGGAATTTCATATTGTGGGATTCCGCCCTGCTTGGAGTGAAACTTATGTTTAGTTTACTTTCGATTTTTTCAAGTCAAGTAGGCCTTGACAGGGAAGCGAAAACAATTTTATTTTCAGGTAAACTACCCGTTTTGTTCATGATACGGCAAAATTTAATTAAGAAAAGTTGTTAATAATGATAAATTATGTCCCTATTCCAAATTTCAGAAAGATCTGTCGACTTATAAAAAACTGGTATTTTTTAGAAAATTGTATTTTATTGTCAGGTAAACTACCCTTTTTGTTTATGATACGGCAAAATTGTATTAAGAAAAGTTGTTTACAATGAGAAATTATGATCCTATACAAAATTTCAGAAATATCTTGCGACTTAGATTAAACCGTTATTTTTTAGATTGAACGAATTGCATTTATAAAAATGAGGGTTTAATCTAAGTCGACAGAGCTCTCTGAAATTTGTTATAGGGCCATAATTTATCATTATAAACAACTTTTCTCAATACAATTGTTTTGTATCATGAACAAAAAGGGTAGTTTACCTGACAATAAAATACAATTTAAAAAAAAATCCGTTTTTTATGTCGACAGATCTTTCTGAAATTTGGTATAGGGCATAATTTATCATTATCAACAACTTTTCTTAAGTAAATTTTGCCGTATCATGAACAAAAAGGGTAGTTTACGTGAAAATAAAATAGTTTTCCTTCCCCTGTCAAGGCCTACTTGTTTTTCAAAAACTGAAAATATTCTTAAAATTCGTTTCACACCAAGCAGGGCGGAATTCCAAAATATGAAATTCCAATTCGAAAATTTTTGGTCAATCATACCTATTGTAAACTCAATCTGGGGACATACTGTATATTGAGAAAAAAATTCGGTGGTGCAGATAGGCGGAACTTTTTGATTGTCCATTGGATTGGTACTGAGCGAGGTGATCATTTGACGTTGGGATATTATTTACATCGCTCTCTTCTAAAGACTACACACAAAACATATACACACATTTGACGTGAAGATAACACAACGGACCCATGTTGAGAGCTAAGTGCATGTCAACTTGGTCTACTTTGCACCCAAAAATCCAAAATGTCAAAACCAACAATATAATATACAGTGAGAGTTTTTTCAAATCAAACATGGGGAAAAACCAGCGTACATAAATCAAACAAGTAGAGACACTCATGCCAAATGTTCAAATCTGTCTAGAGTGCCGGGGACTTAGGGGGTATTTCTAAGCTTGACTATCAGATGGCAGAACAAAGTTCTACCAATCAGAGCCAGTTACTGGCTCTGCTACCAATCATGATGTGGTCAAGGTTGGTAAAACTGAAAGCGTGTTTAGGAGGTTGCCTCGTTCCCATTTAAACCCATACTTTGATTATTTTCCCCCGCAAAAAGTAACTCATGACGTCATACGAACCGCGCGAAATTTAAGATCGTAATGTCAAATAACTGTTGATAAACTTTACAATGCCTGTGACTTGTGCAGTGTCTGGTTGTTTCACTAATTTATCAACGCAGCAAAAAAGGATAGGAAAATACAAAATATGCAAGGAAAAAATTAATTTATTAGGAATGAGCTGTAAAAAGAAAATTAATGTCGCAAAGAGTTGCAAATGTGCTAGTATCTTTCCAAAAATATTTACGCCTTCTCAATTACGAAAAATAAAAGGTTCTAGAAATATAAAATGGACAACACAGGATATTACTCAAGCTTTTACTTTGAGATATTTGAGCAAGATGAGTTACATATATCTAAGAGAATCCATTACCAGGTTAATTGATGATCCATTATGTTATAACATATCAATAAAATGATAAAATACCATACCTAATTACCTAATAGTTTTTTTTATTAATACAAGAATTTCAACATTGCAACGTTGGGTTCTAAAATGAACATGCAGCAGGGTTTACTGAAAACTGTTTTCCAGTTCCTAAGAATTGCAGAAATAACTACTATGTCAGAAATAGAAAAGTTAGTAGTTCTTCAATATGATGAGATGAAGGTTGCTGAATCGTACGAATATGTCAAAAATGACCGGGTTGTTGAACCTCATTCACAACTGCAAATTGTAAATGCTCAAGGTTTAATTGGAAAACGGAAAACTCCTGTTTTTGCCGACTTTGATCAAAGGATGACTCCAGAAATCCTACATGTTATAAATGCGCTGTACCACATAGGTTTTAAAGTTATCGCGTGTGTAAGTGATTGCAGATCAACAAATATTTCACTGTGGCGTGATTTAAATGTTACATATGAAAACCCATTTCAAATATATACTTCTTTGCGGATGCCCCACATCTTCTCAAGTTAATTAGGAATTGGTATTTAGATTCAGAATTTGTACATAATAATTGTGTTGTTAATAAGCATACATTACATCAGTTAATATTATCAAACAAACAAGAAATCAGTAGCTGCTTTAAGCTAACAATAAATCATTTAACTGTCGAAAACCCCAAAAGACAGAATGTTCGTATGGCAGCAGAATTACTGAGTCATACAACAGCAATAGCGTTAAGACATTACTATACCGATAATAATGCAGCAATTGAAGTTTCCAATTTTATAGAGCTTGTTAACTCATGGTATGACATCATGAACTCGTATACACCCGATCACGACCTAATTATTAAATCTGCATATGGTAAAAATATTGATGCTCAAAATGACATTTTATATCAAATGTATAATTTGGATAGCACGGTCATTTTCAAGAGAAAAGGGGTCATTCAAACATTTCAAAAAGGAATCTTGTTATCTATCAATTCGTTAAAACATTTATAGAAAGATTTACATGGACTATATGGTGTAGCTTACATATTAACGCACAGATTAAACCAAGATTCGCTAGAAAATCTATTTGGCCAATTGAGAACACAAGGTGGTTTAAACGATCATCCTACACCCACGCATGCTCTACAATGGCTACGATTAATTATATTGGGAAAATCTACCAATCTACAAATTAATTCAAATATCAATCGTTGTTCTGATATTTATATTGTTGGTGAAGTTATAAGAGAGTCTGGCGCTGAGATTCCTGCTGAAGATTCATCAACTTCAAGCTTATCAGATACGTTTGAAAACATGGAAGTCAAGAAACCCCATGACGTCGGTCTAAGCGATTATTTAGAAAAAGACTGTCTTCAATATTTAGCAGGATGGATAGCCGAAACACTTCAAATTAGTCTCCCTCATCTGAGCAATCACACTTATAGTTTACAAGAAAAACAAGTACATAATTTGGTAGTACCTCCATGGGTAGTACATTTGTCCTATGGTGGATTAATTCAACCTTCTGATGCGTTTTTTACCCTGATTAAAAATTTGGATAAGGAATTTAAAAATTATATGTCTTCCGGTTTAAGTAACCCAAAGAAAATTGCAAAAAAACTTATTGATAAACTCAAAATTAAATATTATGATGTCGATATTATACTGAAAATGTTTGTTAAACAGCAGATATTTATTAGAATGAAGTTTTTAAATTATAAATATAGTGAGCAGAAAAATTTTAAATTCACGAAATATCACGCTGGAAATAAAATGTATGTATCTTTATTCGCTATCTCCTTCGAAAATAATGGACCGATTAAATTGTATGATAGTTTAAAATTTTGCTAATTTTTACTTAGATCGTAGGCCAGTTTTTATTTTCAAAAAAGTACGAAAAATTAAAGTAAAATGAAATTATATTTAATTTAATTAAATCGTATAATTTTAAATCACAAATACTCAATGCTCATCTATCAACATTTTTGTATACATAATTGGTAAGGTTGTATGTGTTTTTGATTGTAACATGTAACACCCTTACCCACCGAAGCGTAGCTTGGGTGATTCACTAGCTTAATGTAAAATTACACGTTGCTATCAGTTATAAAAATGACGAATGTTTGTTCATTACTTAAATAACTTCATTTATGAATTTATTAAGATAACTTAAAACGAACATTAACAAAACTTACTAATAATGTACATTTATTTAAATACACTATAACTCAGCAAACTATCTACAATATAATTAATCATTATCACAAGTGTCATCAGATTCTTCATCGTTGACTTATATTATTATTGGAGTAATGTCTTCTACGTCAAAACCCACTTCCCTGCCCGCCCACTTCTGTATAATGCCCTCTGCCTGTGCAACACAATTTGACCACGTTTCAGCTGTTACATAACGCTTTTTGCCACATATTTAGGGTTTTTCTTCACCGTACCCATCTTCACCTATATGCTTATTATAATAAGTTTTGGCAATTCCCCAAACATCTTCAGTGGGGTTGAAAATACAATGGTAGGGAGGAAGTCGGACCACAGTATGTCCATACTGTTCAGTAAGGTGGTCTGCGACATACGTTTTTGGAGGTTTGTGTCTGAAAAAAAATCATTAGTACTTTAGCACACAAAATTCACTTAACATACTTACTGTACAACCAACTGCAATAATTCCATTGACCGACTTGCTAACCAATCAATAATATGTATCTTGTTTTTTCAAACTAGCATTGGGCGTTGTATCGTGGTATGTGTTCGATACATTTTAAAAATTTTCCTAATTCATTTCCCCGTGGTAATCCGGGTTTTTTGTGCTCGATGTAAATATCAATGAGGCACCAGGAATAAATCCATCTATCTCACAGCATGAAGGACGATATATCTTAGAAAATAGATAAATAATATTATTTAAATTCAGTTATTAAACTTATGATGCTAACCTTTTTCCATCTGATTTTAATTTTTAACGCTTTTTTATTATCATGTTGCCATGACCTACAAACAGTGCCATTTTCGAAAATCCACGTTTCGTGTAAGTATACAAATTGTGATGGTCTTTTCCTGCTGCAGATTTTTAATGTACTTCCTTAAAGACACCACTCTGTGGAAAGCAAATGTGATCCAACTCCATGAGCCCTCTGCGTGGATCATCCTTTTTCCAGCGGAATCCTATATCTTTCAGGACCTTTTCTAACGAAGATATTCCTCCCTTGTAAATATCTCTTTCCTTTAAAATTCGCAATACAGATGTCCGAGTAATATCTTGTTCTAACAAAAAAATATCCTTACTTGTAATGTTCAGCAATAGAGAGTAAATGATTCACTTACTGTTTTGGTACATTTCATAAACCACATTTCTTATGGCTACTCGATCGAAATCGTCAATGTCCACTACGGGCTGAGTTCTATGCTTTTTCTGCTTCGTGCTTTTGATATGTTTATTTGATTTTACCGTCTGTGAAACCAAACTAACGGTTGGTATACATACTTGCAAGGCAATTGCAACTCTCTATAATAAATAAAACACTATAATGCAATAATACAATAATTATACATTTATTCCACAATGTAACTAACCTCTTGTAAGCAGCTAAAGCAATCAAGGGTCCTTCATTGTCGCGTTCTTGCTCAAAAAAGCTTATTAGGGAGGCTATAAGCTGTTTTCACTGCTTACATCAAGCTTTCGGCATTATTTCCTCTGCATAACACACGTAAACGCAATAAATAAGTTTTAAATAACTACGAAAAAGCGCAATCCACGTATAATCTCAATAAGTTAGGTTAGAAATATGTAGTATCTAATGACGTCACGAGTTACTTTCCCCCCCGCCCCGCGGATTTAATTTTTTCGAATCATGAGGCAACCTAAACACGCTTTCAGTTTTACCAACCTTGGATGTGGTAAAGTATTGGCGCTATCTGTTGGTAATATCGGAAAGTACCCCCGAGGAGCCGTTCAAGGTAATTCAAAGCGATATTTTGATATTAAAGGAACTGACAATAAGTGTCTACTTGTTTGATTTATGTACACTAGCTTTATCAGCTTGCATTGAAAGAGAGCAGCCAGCTGTGATTCGTTTCTTTGTGCTGGCATCTTTCGAAATTCATCAGATTTGCAGTACCACTCAATTTGTGCTTTGATAAATTTTATAAATAGCTTCTGTGTAAGTATCGACTCCCCTCGTATTTTTCATATTTAAAAATAGTAATTTACGATACAAGTGCATAAAGCTACTCTTTAGGCACGAGCGGGGTAGAATTAAAACGCGAGTGAGCGAGCGTTTTAAGCCCCACGAGTGACTAAAGATGCGTTACGCATGTGTATTGTATAGTATTTTATCTACGATAGAATCTAGAAAACACGGTAAATATTAAAAAAAAAATAAATGTAAATTTGGATTACCAGCAACCGGTCGTAATTTGGCGTGTTTTAAAAATTTTAAAACACGTTGCTACTGACAACGTGCCTAATGAAATCTTTTAAACACGTTACTACTGACGACGTAAACTAATGAAAACATGTTATTAAACAGTCGTTTTATAAACTTAAAACTGCCAACTAAAAGGCAATTTTACACACTGTCGTAGATACAAAATTATATGCTACTCATTCGTCCACATACACCACTTAAAGTATTTCAGAATTAACCAAAACAACACTAACAACTCAGCTGTCATACTTTAAATAGTAACATTAATTATTGATTGTAATGAGTACCAATCACAATTTAATTGTAAACCCCCTAGAAGAAAAAGTGTTTTTGATAAGTGCCAAAAGGTAGATCAACTATTCATTAAATGATTTATAGTTTGTTATTTATTCTCAAGGTACAAGATACTATTTTTAAGGCTTGCCAAAACACAACAAATATAAAAATTTCAGCTGTGGCGCCCATATTGAAATAGAGTAGATCAAGCGGGATATTAAAAAAATTACATATGATTGCACGCCACCGCCCACCTTTTAATGCACTCATGTTCAAATAAATCTAATTTTTCTACTAATTTGTAATAAAACACGGCCGTAAATCGCTCAAATTGCATTAAAAACAATGCATGGAAACACAAATCTACTCGCTGGCAACATAGCTGCCTCTAAGCATGTGCGCTGATTTTTGGACACCTGCCAAACAGAGACTGTCGCTTCCGAGTCTGTTAGGTGTTTATCCTGTGATAGGGAGTTTTCATTAAACACCTAACAACATAAGAAATGTCTGTTGTCGTGGTATTTGTAACATATACAGAATTCAAAGGCTGCTAATTATTGCGGTATAATTCCGATTGACTGTAATGCTTTAATGAAAATACTTGTTTCTTGTGTTTCTACTTTCGATCGTGGAAAAAATAGTACATACACGGCAGGAGAGATCGCCATTTTTCCCTCGGTGTATTTGTATCACACTTTTCTCTCCCTTGGTGGTAATGTACTACTATTATTTACTTTTTATTGTGTATTTTATTGGCTTAAAGGCTTTGGCACACAGGACGCGGTCTTTCGCGGCGGACAGCGATCGCACGATCTTCTCGGCAGTCGGCGATATGGCTACGTCACATACGGAGCGATATCTGTGTAAGCGATCCAGTGTTGTGATAGTCTTTTGCAGAGCAGGTTTGCAGTAGTATTTTGCTGATTATTTTGCCAGTAGGACATAATTTCACTAGATATTATTTATAATACTTTTTTGAGGTAGCTAATAATAAATAATAGGTAACTACCTAATAAAATAATTAAATTGTTATAGCAGAAATAATATTGTGAAATAAAAACATATTAGTAACTTACTAGTAATGTTCAGCTCTTCTGCAATCACGATTCATGTTTCTGCCTTTTTCACCACATTTTTGTAGAACCGGTGTGAAGTATCTTACAAATACCCGTACTTTCTCACTTTTTCTATCAATATTTCCATTTCTTCTCCCATCTTGAAAAAACCTCTCAACGAACTGATGTGGATCGCCTGGATCGTGCGATATTTTTGTGATTTTGTACAAACGTATCACCTGCCGCCGCGGTCAAGACTGTTTCACTGCGACAGATCGCCTCGTGTGTGACAGGGATAATGCAATATTGCTTCATACGAACATATCGTCGGATCGCGGCGGGCAGATATCGCTGCCCGCCGCGACAGACCGCGTCCTGTGTGCCAAAGCCTTAAAGCTACTGCTCCATCAGGGGCGGATGGGACAAGCGGACAATTGACAAGGTCGCAGAAAAATAATCATAATGATGTCTTTACCGATATCACAAGCGGCGTATGAGACATCATTGTCAATTGTGAAATACCTACACTGAAAAAAATATGTTGCAATAATAAACATGTTAAATGCAAGCGTTTTGTTCCGAAACAATTATTGTAGTAATGTATTTGTAGCCTTTTTTAGAAACGTTTTACTTATGCGAGTTAGTTTTATTACATAAATTATAAAGACAAATTTGTTTTAAAAAAATTAATAGATTCTGTCACATTTGACGTATTTTTCGTAAAGGCAAGTATAATACCTGTGTTAGACTTGAACTCGGTCGGGTCACTTTCATGCCAATTTCCCGTTAAGATTTTGAGTGCCCATCCGTTTCTGTGCTCTTTCAACAAATAATAATAATAATAAAACTTACACAACAGGTAAATTGGGATTGAAACTTCCTTTTTATGTTGTTTTTAAAGACAACTATCTAAACTCTTCATGTTGAAGCCAACCACGTGGTAACTAAGAATCTTGTGACAACAGTAGGTATGCTCTTTTGTTGTTTGCAAGTATGGTATCGCATGGCTTGCTGTAGGAAGCCGGGTGTCAGAATTTTCAGGCTGCGCTTGCGTTTCTGACATAACCCAACGACGTCACCGAAATGACAACCAAGACCGACGGCTTAACGTGCTCTCCGAGGCACTGTCATCGCTAAGAATGTACCGCAACTTTTACTTTGAGGTTGGCTTCAATGTGAATAGAGTTTAATAAGCAAGAAATTCCCGAGTCGGCCACAAACTAGATGGATTGATGATCAGCAGGATTAGGATGGTTGAGAACTGTGGAAAAATACAGGGAAGGCCTATCTCCGACAATGGATGGAAATGGGCTAAAGAAGCAAGCAACTACTTAATATGGTTACAATGGTGGTTGATATTATTTCCCCAGCACTTAAACAGACACACTGAATATCTATAAAACATACAAGGGTAAATATTTATAGTATCTTGTAACTTAAGATATTCACATTGTTTTTGGCACATACATCTTCGTTCTTTACCAATTCACAAAAATTTTGTTGCTATAAATGTGGGTATCATAAAATATAAATGACTCCAAGTCTGCCCATAAAGGTGAGCTGGCTCGGATCATACGCACAGGAAAAATAGATATTTGTATATCTACCAGTGATGTGATTTTTTCTTACAAATGCACGTTTTTTAAGAAATTTCAAAAATTTTGCTGTAGGAATTTATTAGATATGTACCTAGTAACTCGATACAGATTTCTATGATGACATTTAGTCAAATTTTCAAATCAATATAGCGTTGCAAAGCTTTGATGTGGTATCAATGAATGATTTTAACGTGTGTTAAAACAAAAACGTTATCGAGAGGGCTTTGAACTGGACTGCATGTCGGTAATTATTACATCGCTCTACCCAGAATTCAACGTGTTCGGTCACTTGAGTTGTCAGTTGTCAAAGTGAGGTTGTGTGCATACGCAATCCATAAAATAAGTTACGACATGACTTTCAAACATTAATGTTTGGCACAAGACTGCTTGATAACGGTTTTATTTGAACTCACTTTATATAGTATGTACATACGATGTAGAAAGACTATTGAGGATTGCACGATATGCAGTAGCACTTCATACAAATTTGTTAATGCAGCGGTCCTCAAGCAAAGCTAATAAGTTTTTATTTTTGGAGTACTATGCGGTTCATGCCATTGCTATGTAAGTATTTATTGATTTTAACTACCTACAACATTTGTTATTGTTTCAGAAACGTAAATTATTATATATTATGATGTAAATATAGGCCATTCAGTAAACACAAAAACATATAAATTTTTTTGAAGTTGGCATATACGTAAAATTTGTCTGTTAGGGATTCTGTATTTTGTTTTGCAAAGGTTTCCATACCTGCATAAAAGTGACTGAATTTAAAAATGACAATTAATGAATATCATTAATTCAGTGTCAAAGTACATACTATTCTGGAAATTCTTGCATGAACTTTTATAAAATGTAATAAAAATACTTATTACTAAACGCTACATCAATAGTATCCAACACAGTATTTGTTTAACCTTCTTAAAAGTAGTTATGACAGATGCTAATTAAATGTCACACTCTTAACCTATTTGTTTTAGTAACTTTTTGTAAGTACATTCCTACACAAAAGATGCATTTAGCAAGTACACTCATGAAATTTTAGAAATCAAAGGCCACTTTGTGTTTTTATGTTTAGTGAACAGACTATACATTACAATGTATCTCAGTAATTAGTAGGGCAGTTACCAAAGATATTTTAAAAGTTGCAGCAGCTGATGACTGGTTGTGTAACGACAGAGTAAGTAGGTACAACTGCGGCTATCCAACAGTGAACGATATTAATCCTTTGTTAATTTTTCTTAAGTTAAAATAATTTTATTTCACTTTAATAATACAGTAGAACTCGGTTATAACGAATTCCACGGGACCGCTATATTTGTTCGTAATAACCGTTATTCGTTATACCCAAGAAGGTCATAATTTGAGCAAATTTCCAACTTCCGTATAATTTTTACTTTTACGGAAACCGATAAAATTTTCCGTTTGACTCCCGACATTTTTCCACAACTAGAAACTGCGTAGGTACATACGGAAGGTCAGTAAAGGAACGACCAAGGTACATCCACTTGAAGATTTTTGCAACTCCTTTTGTTGCGTTATAGGCCAACGTCTTATAGCTATTGTATTTTTAATCCTGTAAAGGGTTTTGGTAAATACAATAGCCAAGACGTGGCTATGACGCAACACTTTCGTTTTGCAGAATGCGATAACAGAACTGAGCCATAACATCGGGCGAAACACATTATCGCTTTTCGAAGAACTGGATCCTGCAGGTAGCTGCTGGATTCTAAGAAAAACGGAGTTGCTTACAATGCCCACTATCTCGCGCTATTGTACAGACTGCTAGAGAGAGCTAGAGAAAGTGGCCTACTACGAAATTTAACTGACCACTATTTTCCTAGAAAACCTTCCTTATTATAATGTTGCCACAACAAAATACCTAATATCTTTCAGTTACATTTTATTAGGAGATGAAAAGGATCAGTTCTGAGAATGTATTCTTAAATTTTGGTTCATTATTCCCGTGAAACGAATTCGTAATAAACATGAAATACATGCATTAAATCAAATGTAATTCAAATATACCTTCAAAATTGTTCGTTATAAACGTGAATTCGCTGTAACCGTGATCGTTAAAAGCGAGTTCTACTGTATATCTATTAATTACTTCTCAGCCTCATTTTTAATAAAAATTATTTATTGGAAATTTCTATTATTAAAATAGTAACTCCTAAGGAAAAATACGGAAATTTTTGCAAGGTATCGTTCACTTTTGGATGGTCACGATTGTATCTATTAATTGTATAATGTTTTTTGTGGAAAGCGTCGACTGAGACAAACAGTAGGTGAGTATATCCACTCTACCTATTGTGATACCTCAATTACATGAGATCACACACAACTACCTGCGTCTCCGCCGTAAATGAAGTATTTTTTGTAAGAAGACTAGTCAGAGGACTGAGCCACACAATTCCTTCCGTGTGGGCATAATCGGAAGGGTTAACACTTTTTGTTGCTAATAGAATGTCTTTCACCTTCAGCCACTCCTAGGCACTCACCGTGCACAGGGGTTTTACCTTTTTTTGCCCTACAGGCGTAGAAACAGCCATTGGTTCCATTCCAACGCTCACTCTTACCTTTGCGTCTCCCTTTATAACTTAGACAAATTGATTGCAAAACAAGACTGTTTATCGTTCGCTGATAGCGCAGAACTTTGTCAGTATACAAGACGCGAATTTTGCTTGCAACTCGCTGCTGATAGCGGTTGCGGTGTAGGTGAAGTTATTTATTTTACTATAACCCCATTCTCAAGGAAAGAAAAGCTCAATTCCCAAAATTGATGGTCACCTTTCATCCGATCCTCTTGGGAAAACCTCCAGCTCCGTTGTTGGTTGTTATCGGATGGGCACATGTTTCGTCTCTTGATGTTTAGACTTGTCGGGGTACCGATATGCGCTCTTATTTGTGCAAGGATTTGGAGACAAGACTCTTGACTGTCAACTTACATTCTTTACAGACTTCGCGCCGGTTGGCGTACAATGATGTGTAACGTTTTATGTGGAAAGCGTCCACTGAGACATACAGTAGGTGAGTATATCCACTCTACCTGCTGTGGTACCTCAATTACATGAGGTCACACACAACTAAATGAAGTATTTGTGTGCCCATCCGATCACAACCTACAAAGGAGCCGGAGGTTTTGCCCTGGGCTCCCAAGAGGGTCGAGTGAGAGGTGACCATCACTTTTGGGGATTGAGTTTTTCTGCCCTTGAGGATGGGGTTATCGTAAAATAAATAACTTCACCTACACCGCAACTGCTACCAGCAGCGGGTTGCAAGCAAGATATGCTGACAAGGTTCTGCGCTATCAGCGAACGATAAACGGTCTTGTTTTGCAGTCAATTCAGCTAAGCTACAAAGGGAGACGCGAAGGTAAGAGCGAGCGTTGGAATGGAACCAACGGCTGTTTCTAGGCTTGTTGGGCAAAAGAAGGTAAAACCCCTGTGCACGGTGAGTGCTTAGGAGTGGCTAAAGGTGAAAGACCTTCTATTAGCAGTGAAAAGTGTTAACCCTTGCACTTATGCCCACACGGAAGGAATTGTGTGACTCAGTCCTCTGACTAGTCTTCTTACAAGAAATACTTCATTTAAGTATTAATTTCCACAATTTTGCAACAAATATTCACACATTTTAATATTTCAAATCAGTTATACTAAAACTGAATAGACTTACAGTGGCTCTTTGATATCAATTGATAAAGTACAGGAGGTGAGGTAATATGACTTAGCAATTATTATAAATTTGAATGTTGTGATTGTTAAAAGCTTTTGTTTTATATTTTTCTACTGTATTTTGATTTTAGAGCTTTAGCTTTAAAAAATAAAGCTTATATGTGACAGGGGAACCTTTAATCCAATAATTATTACTCTTCATGAAAACGGGGTTGATAACGACACTGATATTAGCAACAATGAAAGTACCCACACGTAATTCATTTTTATTGTTACACTTATGATGAAAAGTAATTCAGTTACCTGACCTTTCATCTCAGCGAGTTGCATCTGAAGCAACCAAAATAATTTACTTTAAAAAGTATAGTCAATTACTGGATAAAGTAATAATTCAGAGTAACATAATCTATTACCACTAAGGATTATTCAAAAAGGCAGTCGAGATATGATTGACATAATACATTACATCTATTCTACAACTTAACATTCATTATTTTTGGGCTTCTTTTACTTTATATCAATTTATTCCAATTATTATAACGTGACCTGCTTCGGTATACTGTAATAATAATAAATAAATAAATCATTCTTTATTTAGCACAACTAACATATACAACTCAATAGAGGAAAAAAGAAAAATAATCTGTTTAGAAAGTTCAGGAATCTTCAACAAAATATCAACTCTCAATACCATCATCCTTTATACAGTGAAAATTCATGAGCTGCGAACACGAGTAAATCAAGAAAATTTACGATTGCCTAAAAACACGCCAATACCGATGGACAGTCGGTCTATGTTACTCTGATATTAATCCACGGGTCGTCTACGTTGATTGTTTAAGTACTTGTTCGACACAGACGAGGCATCCACGTATAGTGTAATTTTTGTTAATTAATTATTATATCACAGATATAATGTATGAGGTACTTACTGTGTTATTCTGTGATTAATTCAGGTGATAAATTCAGAGTTGAAAAACAGGATTTTTAGACATTAACAGTAAAGTAAAAGAAGCTAGTTCACAAAGTAAAACGCATTCTGAAGAAAGAAATAATTTCTTCTTAACAAACTAACTCAGTAAAAAAAAGATGTAAACAAAAGTAAAATAATTTTTATTTCAAACAACAAAATTCAAGAAGTTTAAATTAGCTCGTGTTCAAAGAGCCTGCCTTCCTGCGCTAAACAATATCCTAAGCAATCATAGAAACTTCTTTGCACATTAGCCAACGTATTAGTGCTAGTACTCTAAACTACCCCTTTAATTTTTAAACGCAGTTCTTCAAATCGTTAGTTGTAGTGGAAACGTATTTCCAGAGGAAGTTTTCGGCATTTCTATCACAGTTTAACAAAATTCCATACTTCTGAAATGGCCATCGGGAAGAATATTGCAGCTAAATCTACTAGTTCTGCAATTTATTTAAATGAATAATCTGGATAGTCATTAGCGGTAATACAAACCTCTTTTAAATTCTTGTCTTCGTTATGAACATGTGCTTTTGGGGAGAAACACATCCAAAGTTTTCAAAATTTGAAATAACTCTAGGTATCATTGATAACGATGAATAACGCCTATTTCCAAATGCTGTGAAAGAATTTTGAATTTCCCGGACCGTTGGGCCCTAATAATACCATTTTACAATTTGCACTATTCCTTTGCTTTGTAGTTATTGATTTTAAGATAGAAATGACAGCGGATATTAGCTACAGACAAAATACGGGAACTGTCAACGTCAAATTCTCGGCATTTGTAAATTCGACATATCGTCTGCCATGTTCGTAGTAAAGAAAATCTCTCTGTATACAGTTCCTTTAACATCCTTTTAAAACTTTTCAACTTATTAATATGTATTGCAAATTTTTCTCAACAAAAACTGCTCAAATTTTTAACACAGTTTTGGTTTCGAGAAATTTAAACGCAATAATTAGCATGTGAACGAAAAAAAATTTCAAAAAATTTTCACCGTTTGTGGTATTACCCTTAATAATCCCATCGCTAATAATAACAAAAACAAAGTGAACTGATTCAGATCATTTACAATCAGTGCCTAGTAAATCATTGCTTTGTATGATCTTCTTTTATATTCGTTCAATCATCCCTAGCAACTACAAAAAAAATTTTTTTGTTTACCAGCGTTGTATTTCCAAAAAAACAGCTATCTAATTATGACAAGATTGAGCAGAAATCTTACCGCTAGATTTTAGGAAAAGTTGTATTTTGTTTATTTAAAATTTTACATACTGCCATGTCAATAATTTGATAATTATCATTAAAAAACAAATTGATACCTACCAACAAACGTTTTCTTTTTTTGTCAATTAGCAAGCGGCTAATGATACCCATTTCAGTTGTGCTATCGCTCATTTTCATAATAATAAAAATTGTGTAGAGGGTAACTTTGCTAGGTTAGGCCTGGCCTGAAGGATAAAATCTGAATCAAAGAATGAACTAGATTTAAAACAGGATCAATCAAATCTGTACAATGCGTTTTATTTGATTCAGTGAACGCTTGCCTTGTAGAGACTATGTTCAAGCTTTCCATGTTTGTTTATGAATTCTTCTTGGTGAAAATGTTGAAGATTGCACTTCTGGCTATATTAAGTTGAACCACTATTTTAAAGTAAAAAAATGAAAATAAGTTAAGAGTTTACGTTGCAGGCAATGGGTAAGATGGGTTACATAAGTCAAATTTATGGGCTTTCTAATAATTGTTTTTGCGAATCTAAAATGTCAATAAACTTACGTTCTATTATTAATGGTTACCGAGATCAATAAATTAAATTATTTTCTTAAGACTTACAAATGTTCAAAATTAACGCGTCTAAATGCTACAGACAAAATAATTATTCAAAACGATTTTCTTGTGCTTGTGTACATATTTTACAACGGCAATTCGTGGACGTCCTAACGTTAGTTAGCTGTTGAGGATTGTTTCGAATGGATTCGGCAACTTTTGCAATAAGGTCTCCATGATTTTAACATCTTGTTCTCTGAATGTCATTTTTTGGCAGTGGTCTATTATGTTTTTTTTTTTTGGACTTTTTCTACTGTCTAGATCACACTTTTATTGATTTTGGGTCCGTACCGATTATCAAGTTGTGTGATTTACACCCTAGACAGTGGAAAAGTCCGAAAAAAACATATAATTTTAACATCTGTTTGGAGAATTAGATGGCCATGCGATTAATTCACCTCACCCAATGTAGCAATTACGAAAATGATTATTTTATAATACTTATCATGTAAAATGTTTAGGTAGTTACTTAGATAGTGACCTCGGTTGGAGTAAGCAGGTGGATTATGTTTGTTCACGATTAAATTCTGCATTCTACCTGTTGCTTCAATTGAGATCAATCTTAAATTCCGAACAATTATTATCTGTTTACTACGCACATGTCTACTTGCATATGGCATACAATGTGTTATTGTGGGGAAGGTCAAAATCAGCTAAGCGCGTTTTTATATTGCAAAAACGCATTGTGCGTCTAATCTACAACCTGACACCCAGAACGTCATGCCGACGAACTTTTGTGGATAAAGCTATATTGACCTTTCCCTGCTTTCTGATATATAAATCTGCGCAGTATGTATTCCACAACTATAGCATGTTTATAAAAAACAAAGACTTCCACCAATACCCTACCAGAAGCAATTCGATGCTAATGATCCCACAGCATCGCACGGCTAGTTATGAGCGATCACCCAAATACACCTGCATTAAAATTTTCAACTCGCTGCCGGATTTCATTATCAAAAGCAGTAATGTTAATGAATTTAAGCAAAAGTTGCGCAATCACTTAACAAAAAAATGTTATTACGGTATAGGCGAACTGTTCCAGTAGTTTTTGTATGTAATTTCGTTTTTTTTAATGTGTTAGTATTAGTTTCGACGCGTCTATGCCAAACATGTATTTGGTCATTAAGACAATAAACTATTATTATTATTATTATTATTTAGCCAGTCTCTTATTATTCGTGAATAATGAAGGGGTGCCCCGTCCTATTAGAACTACATTACTGCACGCACATTAAGTGGAACATGTTCCGATAGTATGGGTAGTAAATTTTCCTAAAAAATTGTGGTAACTCTCTCCGTAACAGAACACAAGTTTGACATTTTAGACTCACAGAACAAGCCGATAAATGTATGACTATACCCATTGAGGCACCCCGTATTAAACTGTAACATTTGAATAAATAAATGAACAAGCTGCTGTATGTGCTTGAAACTTGAAAGTATACAAACTTACAAACGTTAATTCTGACAATTTGTACAGTTTACAGGTTTCGAAGAGGGGTCATCTAGTGGCTGAAGTCTCAACTGCAACACTGTTGATGTTAAGCTGCTTTTACACGTGTATTAATTGGTGGAGCCAATTTCCTGCCAGCAAAAGTTTAAGGTATTTGTAATTATTTTATTTATAAGTGTATTATACAAAAATGTGTCCTGTAATTGGCTTTCTTTGCTGTTGGACAATAAAGCATTATTATTATTATAAAAAAAATACTGCATTAAAAAAATATAATAAAAGCGGGTACACCTAAATAGATCATAGTTACAATACTTAACAGTTTGTGATAAACGCTATCTGAAATCTTATTAAAATTAAGTAAAATCAGTGACAAACATATTAGAACGGAAATAGGGAAGAAGAAAACAAACTAAAGACAACAATAACAAGCTAGAATGAGTAATTAAGAAATAAAATAGATATTTTAAAACTTAAAAGCCGATAAGAGGAACAACCTTCGACGGGATGACTGGGGTTGACCTCTTTCCGCGGCGATAGATAAAATTACAGCTGAGGCCGGCAATCTCGCTCGCATTTAACAAAAAGGACAGGCCCATATTCAGTAAATTTTACACACGCACATACGTATTTACAAAATGGAAAACTGGAAGACATAAACATGAAACTAAAGGCAATAGAAAATGTGGAAGCGAAACTAAATACATAGGGCTTAAAGACAAAATTGGAACAACAAGAAAAGGAAATGGAGATATTAGAAAGAGAAATAAGAAAAAATAATATAATCATGCATGGAGTTTAAGAAGAACCAAAATATAGCGACCTCCAACTAAAAGAAAAAGTGAGGGAAATTAAGAGACATGGACTTATCAATGTCCATGGAAAACGAAGTAATAGATATTAGAAAAATTGGGAAACAGCAAGACCACATTACATTTCGCCCAATGGAACTAAAACACTGGGCAAAGAAAGTAGAAGTTTTAAAAGCAACCAAGAAGTTAAAAGAGACGAAAAGATTCATAGAGGAAGACTACTCCAGAGAAATGCAAAAAAGAAGCATATTAAAGAATTACATGAAAGAAATCATGAGTAAAGGACACCACGCTGTTATGAGAAAAGAAAAACTGCAAGCAGAAACAACAAATTATAGCCAGAGTCCAACAACAGGAACACAATCATAAATAAAGGTGGAAAACATGCAGATAGAATAAATTAGATCAAGATAAGAAAAAAGGAAGACCGACCAGTAAAACATCCCAAGAAAACCAAAACCAAGCCTCAAATGATATAAATGACCCATTGAGAGAGAAGCTGAAGAAAAGTACGCAAAAGAAAACAAAGAAGTAAAAAAGAGCGCCAGACTAGGTAAAAGAAACTTTATACACAGAATGATTGATGTGGCAGAAGAGGCCGCACTCGATGGGTGGAACACTTTGTTGAAATGTATAAGTTAAACACAAAGCTGAATAAAGAAATAGAAGAAATGATAGACTCACAAGAAACATTAAATATACCTGTAGAAGAAATCTCGAAATCAGAAATAAGAGACGCAATACGACTGAAGAATAATAAAGCAGCAGAAATAGATGGAATTCAAACAGAAATATACGGTACCCCCCACCCAAGAAAAGCACCCTTCCGTGCTTTCCAAGAATACTTCGATACTCAGCATCACTCCGTTTCGCTAATACAATGAAATGCTATGAACCAGTTATTTATCAAAAAAAAAAAAAAAAAAATAAAATAAATAAAAATTTTTTTTGTCGACGACCATAGCTCAAAAGTTGATGTTGCCTTCATTTTCGGAGGACCTATCGTATGAAAACGATCCAAGACTTCAGAAAGGTTCCTGGCGACCGGAATCGTGTACACATACGAACATACATCCCCCGCACAGCACGTTTAGGCACCCCCCAATACGGGGGATTGATCTAGTGGGCTGGGATCTTCACCAAAAGATCCGCACCGCCGAGACGGAGATTTGATATAGTGGGTTCATTAGTCGGTTGGCTCGAATTTTAGAGATATTTGACTCAGAGTGGTTTTCGATATGAGGGAATTTCAATACTTCGTACACTTCGTGTCGAAGTAACTAATAAAGACCCACTTAAATTCCTCATACTACTAAAGTATTATTCTAAAAGTTGCGTTTACAGTGAACTAAAATAGGTGTACCCGTTTTTTTTGCGACAACCGTATACTGCCGTCCAACTTTTTCAAATCTTATATTCACTGACACTACGTGTCAGCAAATGTGTAGATGTATAAAACTTGTAAGCATCTTTAGATACAACTCTATAAAATGAGATAGTTGAGTTCTTTCGCAGTGCAGATACATTGGAACAAGTCGCATTTTCTGCTTCATCAATATATGCTTTCCGCTGGTTGACTGTAAATGGTTTATTTGTATTCATCTTGAAATTTTCTGTATGGTGGTTTCAATTAATACTGATGTATAATTTGGAAATAGTCTGTAAAAACTCAGCTACTTGTAAATGTTGTCCATAATCCATTTGATTTTCAACATACCAATTCTTGGTGGAATTTTTAAAAAGCTAACAACTGTTTATTGTTACTATTGCCAAGTCTTCCAATTTGATCTAAGTAAAGGAAGCAAATTTTGGAAAAATATCTGAAATATTTTTTTTATAACTTTAGAAATATCTAATGATTCTAGTTTGCAGTAGTCAGTTTGTCATAAACAAGCGGCTGCTCCAGACCATTGTCACACATAATGAAGGGCAGCAGCTTCATAAATCTGAGAAGATTCAGCTTGTACCCAATACTCATGGCTTCTAGTCTTCTCGTTCGTTGGTTATGTGGTCATATGCCCGTGGTCAGCCTGTACCCGTAACCCACTGGACTGAGTAGGTGGATGATTCATATCGTGTGCAGGACACCACGGGAGAAAGGCCTCAACTCCGCCAGTGCACGCCTCCGGGTTGCAGATGTACTAATTTTCCTATGAGAATTATTAATTAATCACAATACATCTTATTGAGACGTGATGATGCTGAAGAAGAAGAAAGTTGCGTGGTGGTTATGGCTTTTCCTTTTGGTGAAAGGGCTTTATAATTTTCTTCTATTGTTTTTCCGAGTTCCTTAATGTATCTGTTCTAACGGGACGCTTCTCATTTTGTAGAAATAAAGTTGTATAGGTATCCAGTTTGTGAAGATAGTATAGACAAGGCGGTCTATATTGTTCCAGGCCATGACACTAGGCCTATAAACTGACCTTTGGAATGTCCTACCACAATCTGGCAACATAGCTATGCCAACCTTTAACAAAAAATTACTAGTTTTGGTCACTAAATATACAATCTGTCCTGCACTATCCCTGTCATTGTGATGCATTCCAGTTAAAAAAAAATCTATAAAATCACTGCTATTTACATCGCAGTGCGTCACTTCACCGTAATATTTGATTTAAAAACAATTCCTAATGGTTAGGTACCTAATTCTCAATTGCAAGTAAATCGTTACTAATTTTGACATCATCTAAAACAGTAATTTCTTCAAAATCTTGCCTAGAAGCTAGTGATATTACAGTCAGAACAAGTCTCTTCATCTTACTACTTTTTATATCTGCTCTTTTAAAGTGCTTTTCACACACAACACTAGCCTTTCCAATCTGCCTGTTCTCTAAATGCAAAATGTCTTTCTATTTTTGTGCCACCGTTCCATTAGATGGGAACTTGAACACGCTAACATATGGAGCAACTGATGAAGCGTAAATTGACTTGCAGCTTGGTACGTAAAACTTCAAAGACATTTTTGGAACTTACATGACCTGGATTGTCAAAATAGTTTTTAATGTCAAATATATTTCAAACAAACAAAACTTAGTGTGTCTTGGAATGGCCTAGCACACAATCTGGCAACAGAACCAGTGTCATGGCCTGGAACAATATAGACCGCCTTGATATAGAGCATCCAGAATGAGTAGGTAGGTAAGTACTATTTAGAACCTGAACGAGATGTAGTTTCACATCCCGAAAAAAAAAACCATAAGCTATGAACATGACTTTAAGAAAGCATTTTATCTATAAATTGAAGAAAGAGAACATCTTTCATTTCCCCGATACCACGCTGAATGTCTCCAATTCAGTAAACTTTTTCTTCTTGGTTACCTTTCTTCGGTACAGCCATCTTCAACTGTTTGTTGGCTGGAGCAAGAACAACCAACAGGACTAATAAATCGGTGTCGTTGTCAATCACGATAGCCTCTTTGAACACGTACAGCTCGCCCAACTTTAGCAGACACTTTGAGATAAGGGGAATGTACAATTTATACGTCCAAATGTCAATTAAATTTATATTGACAGGACTGTCACTCAACATACAAAGTGTGCATAATTGGAAAAATGTGATCCATGGTTGAATATACGGTGAGCTTTTGATGTTTTAATTTACAGGAAATAAAGTTTTAAAAAATAATGGAATACTTTCATTCACCACTTTCTTGCCATTCAGCGTTCTTAAAATAATCCCCATAAGAAAAATTTTATGATCTAAATTAAAATTTTTGAAGCGTCTGATAATTCAAATCAACATTTTCGTTGTTTATTTCATTATGCGGGGCGTTTGCAGCCTGACATTGAAACAATTGTTTAAGAGGTTAAAAATTATTCCTACGATGTTCCAACTTTATTACCCCCTCTTTGTAGACCGATTTGTTGAGGTCTGCAAAATAGGCTCCTACACTCGCTATAACTTCCTCATTTGAAAAAATGTTTGACCTGCTAGGTGTTTCTCAAGTTTGGAAAGAGATGGTACTCTGATGGGGCCAAATCTGGGAATACGGTGCATGCGGAATCAATTCAAAGCCACGTTCTTCAATTATTCTTTTTCTTTATCAAACCCGGTCTTTTTTCAATAAGTTTTTGTTTCAATCGGTTCAGTAAGTTAGCGTAGTACGTTCCAGTTATAGTTTGGCCCTTTGTAAGGTAGTCATTCATGATGATGCCATTTGAATCTCAAAATTTATACAAAGTGTCAAAACTCCAGTGACAGTAGTGAAATTGTATGTGAATAATTTTAATTATAATGAAATACTGCAGTGGTTTACTATAATTGTGGAAACGAAATTTCAAGTAACTTCAACTGAGGTACTAGTATATCTGATGGAAGAACATTACATTAACATTCCTACATGGACATTATGTTAGGTTAAGTGGAAGAACAACATGTAACAGATCCCCTTTTTTAGTTTCAAACCTACATTGATTTTCAGTTTATAATTTGAATAAGTATGTCGTATTTGTATTAATATACACGCAATAACAATACCATCTAAAGATATACCATCTCATTTAGAAGTTATCTTATTGAGTTACCTTATATTTCAATTAAATTAGATCAGCTTTGTCACGTTGTATCTAAACAATTCTGACACTTAATAATAGGTTTGTTCGTTTGATCACACTTTTTACACTTCTTTTACGTCACGAGTGCAGTCAGTTCAAGAAAGAGACAGCTACATTACACTTAATTTTTTGCATTTGAAACGAACAGTTTTGGTGTAGTTCTAGTGCAGCTGTTGTTGAAACGTAACCTCAAATATGGACGGTGATGCAAATTTCGCGTTAGTAATAGGTAAATTTTCACTTTTCAGCGTATTTTGTTTTGCATAATACTATACAAATAATAAAATTATAAGCGACAGAAGAAGATGAAGAAGCATTACTATCATCCGATGAAGAGAATACATGAGAATTGGAAATGGAAGCCGTGATAGTAACATCTCTCCTGTTTAATACTGATGAACGTAGAACTCGAATCACTACTGTTTTCAACTAAAGGCTTTTTATCTCTGTACAGATTTAGTAAAAGCTTTGTCATTTCCTCAGTCCATGTTATATTTGAAGTAGTTGCGGTACTTGTATCTTCGTTTATATCATAACAAACACTTACAGCATGTGCCATTCTTCCAAAAACCTGATAATGTAAATTAATTTTATTTAGTTTAAAAATAAATAAGATCAGGATGTTGCAGTTGCTACACTATTACAACTTACTACTTTCCCCTGTTCCTTAACAGTATCCTTATGTTGCGTGTTTAGGTGGTTTACCACCAAATCACGATTTTCATTTCAAAAATCTCACAATTTGCACTGGTAACACACAATGGCTGGGTTCATTTTCTAGGTTAATACCACCAATCCGACAAGTTCAGAGGTTAGGATTTTGTTATCTTTTATATTTTGCACTTTCTGCACCTCCTTCAAACCAGGTGTGAAAAGTGCGGTTTAGTGTACCTGCACTCGAACAAACGAACAGAAATAAGTTCAAGTTAGTGCAGCACTATTTGACAAACGAACAGATTTAGTGCCGAAAGTGTCAAATATGTTGAACTAGTGCAACAAACGAACAAACCTATTATGTCATGATATTAATATACGTTGCAACCTCGACTAACTAGCTCGGAATAGTGAAACTCCTTTGTCTCAGCTGAATGGTGTTATTATTAACTAATTGCTTTTAAATTTCAATTATAATTCTAACTCTACTTACACAGTAGAATATGATGTTACTTTATAGAATTAAATATCAACTCAGGTACCTTTTTAAACGTCATTTCATTCTTTGATTAATTAAACTTTGATAGTAGTTTGGTCTGAGATACAATAAAATATCTAAACGTCAAAATAAATTTTAATCACTTGTTATCAATATATCCTCAATTAAAAAAAATGCGTTCCTAAAAACGCAACCTAATAAACAAAATGTTCAATTTCAAAGTATAAATGCCGAAACACGTCGAGCACCCGAATCACAAATAATTTAGAAAGATAATTATTTAAAATTAATTTCTAAATATAATATTTGTTATAAATAATTAAAATAGTTTATTTCTAAATAGTGTCAGATCAAACTCGCTTTCAATATAATTCTTCTTATAATTTTATAAGAATGTTCACTGACCTTGAAATCTGTTTCTTTTGGTACCTGATTTCTTAAACAGTATCTTTATACTGTTGAAACTTCATTCGGCAAACCCCTGGTTGTTCCAGCCCCACTCAAACCTCGTTGTAGCTCTCCACAATTGTATTATTGACAATAGACTCACAATCCAGTATACAAGAACACACACTTTAGCACTGGCTCTACTTTATAAATTGTACTGTATCAATTCTCAACAGATAATACAAGCAAGGGCTTATGTAACGGAACATAACCGTTGCACAAACCCTTGCTTGAGTTCACAAGGTGTTAGGCACATTAAGCCAACAAATGCTGGGTGTTTTATCTACAAAGACGACGCGGTTTAAGCCGACATTTAATACTAATATTGACAATTCGAGTAACCGCAAAAGTGTTTTAGTTACTATTTACCAATTTATTTGATGCGTAGCAATTTTTACTGTAGAATTTAGTTCAGTAAAATACACACGTTTATGGAAAACAATAACCTTCCTTTATTTTTAATTTAAAGAAATACACAAATATACACACGTACACATTCGTTAATATTACACAAATTCAAATACAAAATACAAATACGTGAGGTGATCGCTCTGATCTGGGACGACTGATGTCCAAAACTAGGCTACTCCAGTTTATATAACCACTGTTTGAATAGAAGGAGCCCCGTCCATTCTTTCGGATACACTAGCACCCTTCACTCTATTGTGACAGACAAGTTTGGGATGCTACTTCCGATAATAAAACGATTCTGGTCATTGCTTGTGCTCTCTTCATACTCCATAATTTATGACCGTATTGTGCCCAGGGTTGGTCATTGCTGTCTGCCTGGAATTTGGGTCACAAAGATATTTACGTAACCCTTCCTTTTGTCATTGGGTGCTCCTACGCTTGTGACATCCGTCGTGCTGTTTTTCGAATTTATACTTTGACGTTTTTGAGAAGTTAGTCTGCATTGTTTGATGGCGACACAAATCACCTTTGGGTTCTAAAACTATTTGTTCGCATATGTCGCACTGACGTTTATAGATCATTCGTCACTCACGTTTTAGATAGCACTGACGTTTACAAATTTGGAATTGCGCTTAATGTCAAGTTTCAGTTGATTTAGAATTACACTTAGTGTCAAGTTTGGGTAGATATATGACCATCCCTTGCACGACAGGCGTTTTTAAGTTAATTACCTTGGTACGCTACAGACTGCGCTTAATGTCAAGTTTCAGTTGATTTAGAATTACACTTAGTGTCAAGTATGGGTATATTTATGACCATCCCTTGCACGACAGTCGTTTTTAAGTCAATTACCTTGGTACGCTACAGTGTCAAAAACATTATAGAACAACATTAGTTGAACTTCGCTTTCTTTCTGTATCCGAGAAAATAAAGCCATTTATTATTATTATTAAATAGACCCTGTTTTGTTTACATTTTTTAAAAAGAAAACCTAATTTTAAAATAATTTATCTAAAGCTTTATGGATAACCGTGAAACGTTAAATCTTATTTTGGTTACGCACACAATTTTTTACAGTAATAACTTATTTGTACAGTATACAATTCATAGAATATTCGTCGGATTACACAACAATAAAAAATATGTAGTTGATTAAGTATTGAAAACTGCCTGCTTTGTTTTCTGTTTAGAGAATCTACTCTGCTGTTTCTTCTATATTGGTTGTTGCTTCTCGTAACACTTCTGCGACTTACACCAGTATACTGCCGTACACGTTGTATGACTTGACCAATACTGATAGAAATCTCCTCATTATTATTTTCTTTCTAACATTATTTCTGCACATTAATAATGACTTCTCGAGTTTGACCATCAAAATCTAATTTTCTATTTCTAAGGTTCTATATAAAATTTGTTTATTTCTATGCACTCTTCGTGGAAATATACAGAGCGGCTAGGAAAACCCCGGCCACTTTTCTTGCGGCGGTCAAGAGATGGCGCTTTAATAAAGAAAATTAAATTAAAATACTGACAGCAACACAAACTCAAAGTGGACTACTGAAATTAGTTCAAGTGTAGCAACAATTGTAATTATGCTACTACGAGAGCTGGTCGTGGTCGATTCACATAAGTTTGACGCCAACGATGTTGCACTATTTGTACCGCCATTCTGGTAGAATGAGCCATTTGAGCTTGATGAAACCATTTCACAATAGCAATACGTTGTTGGAGAGTTGCATTTATATCTGCTTTGATGTCAGTTTGACAGCAGAATTGAATTTTGAAATTGACATTTAAGTAGGTACCTAAACATCGTAAAAAATAGCGACAGCTGGTGTTAATAGTTGGAAAAGTGGCCGGGGTATTCCTAGCCACTCTGTATATAAAGTATCAAACAACCGTATGGTGAGCCAATCTCTAACAATTATTTGACAGATGCATTCAGGAAAACTTTCTACTAGTGGGTTCTTTGTGGCTTTGTGAAATTCGTGTCTTTTACTGATTAAATTGACACAATTTGGAAAACAACACTTCTTCACCTAGCGACCTCATTAAAGTTTTTAAAACTTCTGCCTCACAACAACGCTGTCAGTTTGAAAGATGTGTACTTTTCAAATCGGAGAGACAGGGTTGGTAGAAATGAGTATACGAATTACTCAGTTTTACCAACATTGCGGAGTGGCGACACTAGCGCTCTCTGACGGGTGGGACAGCTTCTAACAATTAATTGACAGGTGTTTTAAATACTTACTCCGTAGCGTTACAACCCTGCGTGGGTCTTAGCTGATGACACTATTTGCCTGCAGTTTGCTCTGTTTGTCATAGATTGTTGTTTGCTTCCTATGCTCATTCGATGTTATCCTTCCATCGGAGACGTGGTCACTTATAGGCCCCTTCCCGTTTGGTATACGTTTCTATGCTAGACGTACAGTTCTATAATCTAGTTGTCTGTATACATGCCCCCCTTCCCCCCCCCCCTATCTGAGACGTTGCGATTTAATGTGTTTACGATGTCTGGGTTTCTAGTGCTCTCAGTTTCTCATTTTTTTCCTATTCGGAACTGTTGTGTCTAAGGGTCTCTATGTGGAACGTAGGTATATTTCTTTTAAATCGTGTTCCCTACCTTAGTATCCGTCTTATGACTTGTTTTGTATATTTTTTTCGATGTCCTTGCAATTGTTTTTACTTGAAAACTTTTTGTTGTGCGTAGTAATACCAATTTGGATTCTGTATTATTCCTTTAATTTCTTCTGTAACGTTATTGTCTGCTGCTGTTATGATGGCTCCCGAATATTTGAAATCTCTCACACGTTCAAAATTATATTAGTTCATTGTCATGTTGTTTTGCTTAGTTACATGCATGTATTTTGATTGGTTTTCATTAATCTTTAATCCCATTGTTTCTGTTTCATTTTCCAGCTTCACAAATGGTTTATTTACCTGTATTGTGCTTTACCCTATAACATCTAAGCTATCTGCGTATGCAAGTATCAGATGTGGTCCACCTGCTGTGAACACTTGTCTCTGTATTTGTACGTTTATTATTGCTTTTTCTAGTGCAGTGTTGAATAGGGTAGGTGACAGTGCATTGTTTTGTTTTAGTCGGTAATTTATATTAAACGTATCTGAAATAGTATTACCCATTCTGATTTTACTTCGTGATTCTTTAACACACAATTTCGTTAGCCGTATTAATTTACTTAGTATACCTAACCCCGCCCTGGTGTCCCACAATTTAACTCTCTTGTTACTGTCGTATTGCTGTTGGAAATCTACGAAAAGTTGGTAAAGGTCGCGAGCAATTGCCTGATTGAAAACAGTTGCTCTATTACTGATCGGTTTCCCCGAAATCTGCAATGGTAATCGTCTATGATTTCCTCTGCAAAAGGAGGGATTCGGCTTAATATGTTTTGCTAATACTCGTACTTTGTAGGTTATATTGATTAGAGATTTGTTTTCTCAGGTTTTCCCCTATAGTCGTCCCTAATGCTTTAACAATCTTCTCCTTGAGGTTAGTCAATAGTTTTTCCACATCTCTGGCTGCCGGTACCGTTTCCAATTAGCTTTCTAGTTCTGTCTGATACTGTAGCTTTGCTTTTTTCTTTTTTAATTTTTCTGTGTTCCATTTTATTGTATGCCAGTTTTGTTGTTTTTAGCCGTGGATATTCCTGACATCCAACACATTGCTACCATACCTTGCGTCAACCAGCACATAATCTATCAGGTTTTTAGTCCTCCCATCGTTTGAAACCCATTTATTTATATGTTTTTATGCTCAAACATTTTATTTTATTAGTAGGTTATTTCTGGCCACTAGCTGTGCTAGCCGTAGTTCATTATCATTTGTCCTGTCATGTAGGTTGTGAATGCCTGTTTGGTCGTACTTTTCCTATTTTGGCATTTAGGTCCCAGAGAATTATTTGCACATCGTACTTTGGCATTTTTTCAACGTTTAGTTCTAACATGTCATAGAATTCGCCTTTCGTTTCTTCTATCGGTGCGTGTAGAGACAATAGTGAATAATTATATGAGTCTCCGTGCATTGTCATATAACACTTTTCTGTTTATTGATTCGAACCTTATTATTGTATACAGGAGTCATTCATTTATGACAAATTCTGTTCCAAATTCATGGTTGTTCTTGTTATTTCCTCTGTAAACTATTACAGATTTGCTAATTTTCATGTGTCCCGTTTCTGGCCATCTTATTTCTTTTATAGCGGCCACATCCATTTTTAAATGTTCAAGATGTTGTATCGTGCCGCTGTTCTGTACCAGCGTAAGACATTTCACGTTCCTATATTCGTATTTCTTGGTCCTTGCTTGATTGGTCTTCGCTTGTCCATCCTATTTCGAGTCTCTTGTTGCATTTTTAGAACTTTTAGATTTCCCAGGGGTAGTTAACCCCAGACTCAACCCTTTTAGTCATATCTTACGACAAGCGGGAATACTGTGGGTCTATTCTATCCTTAACCCACAGGAGTAACTTGTTTAAATACGCCGCATTAAAATTATATGAAGTTACGTATGTGAATAAGGGAAACAACCTAGAAACACAGCTGTTTTGTAAATTCTAGGTTATGTTACCTTTACGCACATTCTAAACGTATTATTATTTTAATTAGCCGTATTTAAACAAGTAAACAATGTATGGAGACATTAAATACGAGTATATTAATTAAAAAAATACTAGATAAGCACACATACTGTTGTACTTTTAACAGTTCGTAAATAACGATTTTTTCAAGAGTGTCCTACAGTTTCATTCTGGAAGATTCATGTCCCGTCCAAGAAATAGTATATTATGACACTAGTGTATAAGTACGCCTTTAAAGTACGTGCGACGAGTTTAAAAGCACGACGCGCTAGCGGAGTGCTTTTAACGTCGCGAGTCGATAATGAATTTTGCTCACAATCGGTTAATAATAGGTACGTTTCTAACTTTCAAAACAGTAGGAAAGCGAGTCATTGTTTACTTTACTTTCCCGGTTAGCCGGAAAAGATTTTTCCGGCTAGCTAAACGTCACTCTCAATGAACTTGTCATGTTACCTAGCAACAGCGTCGCAGTTTCCTTTGTTAAAGTAACTTATTAAACTGCGATAAATATATGTATTATTTGAAACTTACCTTATTAAATGAATAATGACAAAAACCGATTGTGAGTAAAATAGTATACATACCACGGTGAAAAGTTTCATTCCTGTCTCGAGATAAAGTTAACATCGACGCTACGCGCCTCGGTTAACTATTTAATCTCTCGACATAAATGAAACACCTTCCACCTCGGTATGTAATATACTACACTCACCGGCACGAAAAACGGAGCACTTGCATTTTTTGATTAGATTTAAAATTGTATCCCTTTGTGATGTTTTATTATTACATTTATTATTATACATTTATTATACATGTTATAATGTTAAATGTATAATAAATGTATAATATTAAATGTAATAATAAAACATCACAAAGGGATACAATTTTAAATCTAATCAAAAAATGCAAGTGCTCCGTTTTTCGTGCCGGTGAGTGTATTATCGTCTAGTATAATATTCTATTTTTTCTATAGCAAGAACTTTAACAATTAAAAAAAATAAGGAAAGTCAATCACATTTTAAAATCTCAGTAGCTAGATTGGGTTGCTAGGATAATACGAAATTTGTAAAATTTAATTTAAATAAAAATTTAAAAAATAAAGTACTTTATCTACCCTTGATATTAAAGTGCTACTTTATTTACCCTTGCTGTTAAAGTAACACTGTTTATTTTGTCGATTAAAGCACAATTTTAACACTTGCTATAGAAAAAAAATAACATTCGAATAAATAATTGAACATATACAAACGTGTAAATTTTGACAATTAATTTGTAAGCCGTCGAAGAAGAGGTCATCCAGTGGCTGAAGTGTACACGTGTATGGATTAAGTAGCGCCAGTTCAACTTTCATAGTCATAGAACTTAATTCAAGTGCAAGAACAGATCTACACTACATGTTGTTGCTTTCTTACTAAAACTACCCGTTTTAGCTTAATCACAACTATATTTAATTATTCGTGCCACTTGACATTTGAATACATGAAAAACTACCACTATTTACCTAAATCCACTATTGTCATGGTGAACATTTCATAAACCACTTATTATTTTGAATGTATCTGACATCCTCCCACCGGAGACATGTTTGGGGCACCCTAATAAGTAGCTCACACATTAAACAGAAACATTCTGACATGAAATGATTATAAAACTCCAAACTAAATTAACTACTAACATACGAAAATATGACAATTTAGCCTTTGCAAATAAGACTGCGCACTACAGAAAAAATAATGATTTTACTATATAATTTGGGTGTACTTATTTAAGAAGTTTTCAGTAGAAACAAATGCGGATAATTCACATAATTTCCGTATGATTGATTGTCGCAACTACAACAAACAATTGAAAATTGCGAAGGTACTTTGATATTACTTGGAGACTATAATGCAAGAGTGGGGAATGAACATAAGAAATGGCAGGGAGTAATAGGAAAGCACGGAGAAAACACCATAAACAAGAACGGAAGAAAACTATTACAATTCTGCATCGACAACGATTTGATCATAAACAATACATTTCATGAACACAAATGGATACATAAAATAACAAGAGAAGTACACACACGCAATGAACGCTCAATAATAGACTATATAATAACATCTAGAAACTATAAAAAGGAAATAAAAGACGTCAGAGTTAAAAGAAGCTATGAAGCAGGTACGGACCACTATCTACTAGAGGCTAAAATTAAATCGAACAACATAATAAAGAATATAGAAGAAAATAAAAGTAGTGATATAACAGAAAAAATTAAGAGCTTTAAGCTACGAGACCCACAAATCAGGTACGAATATGTAGAAGAGACAGAAAAAGAAATAGATAAATATAGCAATTATGAACAAATAACAAACCTGGAAGATAAATGGGAAAGATTTAAAGAAACATTACTAAAAATAGCAAGAAAAGTATGCGGATACAGTAGAAGCAGAAAAAATAAGAAACAAACAAGCTGGTGGAGTGAAAATGTTAAGAAAGAAGTTAAGGAAAAGAAAAAACTATGGAAAAAGTACTTACAAAGTAGAACACAACAAATACATGAAAGCTACAAAATGCAAAGGAATAAAGTTAAAGTAATGATTAAAGAGGCAAAAACTAAATCTTGGGAGGAATTTGGTAGAAAAATGCAAGAAAACAGTGAAGAAAACAAAAAACTATTTTATAGAACCTTAAGAAGTATGAGAAAACAGAATGGAATATCACTCAAACAAATAAAGGACCAGCATGGAAATATTATAACAAATGAAGGGAAAATAATGGAAAGATGGCAAGAATATTTTACAGAGCTATTAAATAGCGAAAGTACATCAGAATACGAAAGTGGAAGTAACTATAAAAATACAAATGAAAAAGAAAAGGAAGAGAATAATATAGAACTGGAAGAATTGGAAGAAGCACTATGTAAGCTAAAAATAGGAAAAGCAGCCGGATGTGACCAACTAGATGCGGAACTGCTAAAGTACCTTGGATCAAACGGGAGGAAAGAACTATTAGAAATATTAAACATGGCCTGGGAAACTAAAAGGATACCGAAAGAATGGAATATAGCAACAATCCTACCGATATATAAAAAAGGCGACTCGAAGAACTGTGAAAACTACAGGGGAATATCACTACTATGTGCAGGATTGAAAGTTTATGAAATAATATTGGAAAATAAATTAAGACGGAGGTTGGAACCAAAACTAGCAGACGCCCAAAGTGGATTTAGACCAGCGCATAGCGTACAAGATCATAATTTCACACTGCAACAAGTAACAGAAAAAGCGCTAGCCAAAAATGAGCAAATACTTCTAGCATTCTTAGACATGAAAAAAGCATTCGATATGGTGAGCAGGACAGGAATTTGGCAAAGTCTAAAGAATAAGAATGTAGAAGAGGAGCTAATAGTGGTAATACAAAGCCTATATGAAAATACGCTGAACCAAGTACGAACGGGAAATAGAACTACAGGAACATTTAGAAACAATGACGGAGTGAGACAGGGAGGGGTATTAAGCCCACTACTATTTATAAGTGTTATGGATGAAGTGATTAAGAAATGCTGGGAAAAAACAAAAAAGTACAATGTAGGGTACAGAAATATGCAAACAGTGAAGGTCGAAGCATGCGTTTTTGCAGACGACATAGTACTAATAGCAAAAACAGAAAGAGAACTAGAAAATAACATAAAAATATGGACTACAGAGCTAAAGAAATATAATCTCGTAATAAACACGGAGAAAACAAAAGTGATGGCAGTAACAAACAATAAGATAAATATAAATATAGACATAGATGGAAGTAGAATAGAACAAGTAGATGGGTACAAGTATTTAGGAATAATGCTAAATGATAAAGGAACACAAGAAGATGAGATTGGCGCCAGAATAAATACAGCAACCAGAGTATATTATGCACTATATAAAAACTTTCTGAATAGAAAGGAGATAACAATAAAAACAAAAATGGCTGTGTATCAAACAGTGTACCTACCGATCCTAACGTACGGGGCTGAAAACTGGGTCCTGAACGAAAGCCAAAGGAAACGATTACAGGCTGGCGAAATGAGATATTTGAGAAAAGTACTAGAAGTGAGAAGAATGGACAAAAGAAGAAATGACGATATCAGGCATGAACTAAAAGTAAAATCATTGAATACCGAAATAGAAGAGAAGAAACTGAAATGGTGGGGGCATATGACAAGAATGAAGGAGAACAGGCAGGTAAAGAATATATGGGAGGCAAGGAAAATTGGGAGGAACCGAAGGGGACGACCAAGGAAAGTGTGGAACAACAGTGTGAGCGAGATCTTAGAGAAAAGAGGAAAAACATGGACCGCGGCGAAGCAATTGGCCAGAAACAGAAAGGAGTGGCGTAAATTCATAGAGGGAAACTAACCGCTAAAGGAAATATACCTCGACACCTTCGGGTACAAGAGGTCATCGATTATGAATGAATGAATGAATGATTGTAAGCTGGATTTGTAGTAGAGAGGCCAAACTAAATTAACTCGTCAAATAACGAATCTATATTTAATTTAAAATAAAAATGGTCTTATGCATTTTTGACTTTTAGACAAGAGTTACGGAGATATGGAGGGGGCAATGATGTCATTATTTTCCAATTAGCTTGGGATTCATCGTACTCACTTGAAAATGAGTATGTTTCGATAGGAAGAGTATGTTTCGTTATAGAAAGTACTTAGTGACGCATCAATAAATAGGAACATTTGTTTGTATTTATGTATGTACGACGATGTGTATGTATCTGACAATATATCTACATTGCTCGCCTTCTTTTTCGTTTTAAATCTTCATTTTGCTTATTTTTCCTTTTGAATAATTTATCATATCGTTTTCCTTTCCCATTTGAGCTTTTATAATTATACCTACTTAAATTACCTCCATCTTTTGTCATATTTTCCTAAAAAGATAAAATCACGTGGATAGCACTAAAACAAGGTTAACTACAAACTTCATCTAATAAACTTTAATACAAATAATAATGGAAATTGTTTTTCTTCACAATACATGTTTTTCAGTAAATTAAATGTTCTTCAATAAAAAGTGGTATGTACAACGTACATGGTAGTTACATAATTATAAATTACAGGAATCTGTAACGTAAAAATCTTCAAGCTCTTTTTCATGTTGAAGATTATCTTCATCTATGCTGTCGTTAATAAATTAGTGCATCTTTGTTGGTGCACCTCTGTCCGGAGTAATTCTTGCACATGTTTGGGCATTTCAACCCACTCTGTTAGCTCACGGTTTCTGACACACCCCGCATTACAAGTGCAAACAATGAGGGAGGGCAATTTTTCAGGATCAGCTGCCTTTGTGGTTGCAACTGGACGCAAATAACCACCAATCCTTTTCCAACCCCATTTTAGTGAATCTTTATTGACATTGAACCATTGCTGCACTTGAGGGTAAATTCTATAAGAGTGTTGCTGTGCAGCTGCTGAAGTGGGGGAAAGTACAGCCAACCTGAAATTTGTGTGTACAGGTTCCTTTGCGATGGTCTACAAGTAACATTGATGGCGCAGAGTATCCAAATTATCTGCATTTGTTGATGCAAATATTGAAAGGAATAAATGGTTCCAGCATCAGCTACTGCATCTGGGTCTGCATTTGGCTTGTTAAAAGTCAACAGCTTTGTGTAAAGCTCCTTGTCACTTTGCACTTTTTCAGAAGGCGTTGTTTTTCCCTTTCTATAAATTTAAGAAACTGAATCACATCCGGCGAAAGTGTAAGAACTGTCAAGAGAACATCCTTCATTTCCCCGATACCACGCTGAATGTCTCCAATGCAGTAAACTTTTTCTTCTTGGTTACATTTCTTCGGTACAACCATCTTCAACTGTTTGTTGGCTGCAGCATGAACAACCAACAAGACCAATAAATCGGTGTGATTGCCAATTACGATAGCCTCTTTTTTCCTTCTTTGATTCGTCAATTGCAGTAAAACCGATCTTGGTGTCAGCACCACCTTCTGCCTGAATCACTTTGTAGCCAGCTTTCTGAGAGTGTACAGTGATGAGAGCAATCAATTGTATCTTGTTCTTAGTATTAGTTAGGAATTTTGCTTGTCCAAGAGTGACATTAATTCCACCTTCCACTTTCACTTCAACATGTTGTGTAGTAGTGGATGATCTGCGCAAATGTTGTTCGTCTTTGGTGCTGGGTGCTTCACCATAACAATCTGGCCTTCCCACTTCCTTGAACTCGTTATATAATACTCTTGGAGCGAATATTACGAGTTCATAGGCGTCATTTTTGCTATTTTGCCAAACAGAAAGTTACATTCTTACCCCCTCCATATCTCCGTAATCCTTTACTGGAGTGCAAAAATGCATAACACCATTTTTATTGCAAATTAATTTTGTATAAGGTAAAGTTCACATTAAACCTCACAGTTAACGAGATATTTGCGAAAAACTGTTGAAACCTACCATTTGACCGCCTTTCCAACCCTCTCCGCCCAAATCCGACGCGCAACTTCGTGCAAATTTTTACCACTTAGTAAGAGAAGGGTAGTAAACAGTTTTCCGCTGGATAGAATTTTCTTTTTTGGGTTAAACCCTAGTTTTACTGTACTAAAACCTGGTACCATGAATCGCCATATTTGTGAAGTCATAGCTCCGCACTCCACAGGCTGAGAGAGCGACAACAGGAGTTTTTCTACTGAGTAAACAACGCTAATTACGAAGGCATCACTTGTCGGTATAAACCTACTCAGTTCCACGAAATAGTAGTTTGTATACCAAGGCACTGAAGTATAACTTTTTATCACGAATATGGATTTAGTGAGGGGTAAAAAGGAACCTCAGTGCCGAGGTGTACACTATGTTTTATTTGAAATCGAGAAATCGTGTAATTACAACATTTAAACCAACTTTTGTAGGTTATGTTCGGTCGATTGACGTTTATCTGTCGCCTCGCCACCTACAAAAAAGTCGTAAAACAATGGATTACTTCACTGCCGATTTCTCGTATTTTAATGACGATTTCGGCGTACTTCACTGCCGATTTCAAATAATAGTATATTATACATCAAGGTAGCGAAGCGCAGTATTATAACCTGAGCACATATTAGATACTGAGCGCGCAGCGCGAAGTATCTAAAGCGCGAAGGTTATAAGGCGATTCGCTACCGTGGTGTATATACTATTTTTTGCACTACCAAACGGCTTAATACCTAAATTCCCAACAAATTTCGAAAATATTTTATCTGTGAAGCTGACAATACAGCTCTTTAAAACGTCAAAATTAAAATAGTCATATTTGGTAACTTAGCAATTTATTAGTTACCACGGTGAAAATTGTTTATTTTACTTTCTCTCCCGTGGTGGAGAAAATCAACTTCACGACCTAAAGATAGGGCAATAACGGTGCGTTCTGAGACTAGTAGTGCAAAAATAATTATTAATTTTCTTGGCCTCCCTATTATTGTCAGTTTTGTGATCTTTTAGGTTGGGATTGAAATATTAGGAAGTTTTTGCGATTGCGTTCCGCTAAAATAGAGGCCCGGCGAGGGGGAAATAGCTGCCATAATTTTGTACACCATAAATCCATTTTCAAGAAAAAAGCTTGGGCTTTCCTGCTAGGGTGAGGCACTTGTCACCAGAGAATTATTTCCAAAGGGTGTCCGGTGGGTACTGATTGTCTTTGGCGTAGATCCGTAGATTTTCCCGTGTCGCCGTGACTCAACACTGCGATCAACAGGCATTCTGAACCGGAGTGCTTGGCTTCGGATAAACCCAAATATATTTCAGTACCTCGAAATAAATCTGAATAAATCCAAATAAATTTAAAAAAATCTAAGAATATCCAAATAAATCTAAATGCAACTACATAAATTTGAATAAATCCACATGAATTCCGAGATACCAAAATGATCATATGTTGAGAAATTATTTAAAATTCGCTCGATGTTAATTACTACACTGAAATTAAACGTTCTCACGAAGGAAGTTTGTCAGGTTCACATCAAAATCACATTGGTACCTAACTTTTCTCTTTATTTATTTAAAACAACATGAACACAACTAAATAAGAACATAATAATCAACCAAATTATAGAAATTGTAAAACTTAAAATAATTATTTCATCATATTATATGCGTTACATATCTTCTCATATTGCAAATCATCCAATGTAAATGGTCCTTCCGAAATAAACTCAACGGGACCGAAGAATACGTATTCTTTATCAACATTTGTAATATCAGGTTTTTTCGGCCACACAAACAGTTTTTCAGAATCTCTTAATCTCGTTAAGAATATCATAGTATAATTATTTTCATTTTTAATTTTACTTATGCGCCCTATATACCATGTCTGCGCATAATAAACTGCATAGAATTTATTGACGATCATTTGCTCATCTGAAGAAGATTCGGATACTTTATCATCATCGCATTTTTTCTTTCGAATGTTTCTTTTAGTTTCACAGCTGATTCTGTGTCTGGCTTCCGTTGTAATTCTGCCGCGAATTTTACCTTTTCGCAAAGTGTCTGTGTTAGACGTAGTTTTTGGTGTTGATTTTCGCTCTCTGGAATTCAATGATTTCGAAGTAGTAATAAATCTCCGTAACCGATCCGTACTGACTTTGGTTTTGATTCTTCCAAAAGCCAACATAAAGATGACTTTTTAATGACAGCAGATTTAGCGCCCGTAGTTACTTTAACAAATGGTCCCATTTCAACCACATCTTCAGACTGTGGGAATTTGGAAGAAAAATTTTCCATTAACAGGTCTTCGGCAACCCCTAAAGAGGAAATGTCACTCACATTCTTGTATACGTCATGAGGTTCTTCCTGGCCTTCTTCATCTTGCGGGTCTATTGGCAGTAAGTTCATAACATCCTGATTATCATTGTCTGTGACAATAACTATTGAGTCGTCGATTGAATCGCATTCCGCTTGATTTTCATATTCATTTGAACCTTGATTCAAACTCTCTGAAACTGGAGATATTATTCCAGCTATTGTGGGTAACAACCATGCCAATATTTTCGGTATGTAGTATGGCATCTCTCAGTGCCGTATCTACTATACTTTTTATGCAATCGTCGTCTATGTTTTTCAAATCTGAAGTTACATATCGTTCCAAATTTCTGGATGAGTCCATTTTTGTTCTCTAGGAAACACCAAGATATCTTTCAAATCATTCAGAATATTATTGACTGCCTTTATTCTATCCAAACGTTGAATTATGCCCTTTATGTTATAATTTATTACCCTCGCAAAAGTCGAAGTCATGGATCTAGAGGTTCTGAATGTTCTTTTGCAAGTTTGGCTACTGAAGAGCCAGGGAATAAACATGTCATTAGTTAACAGGACATTTCCTCGAAAGTTAACGATGATGTTAATAAGTGCATGAGCATTCAGCTCATAACAAGTGTAACAGTTCGCAGTGATAAAATTATTACCAAGCTTATAATTGGGATGATCATTAAGCCACGTTCGCCAGATTCGGAAAAAAACACGCAATAAGAAATGTCATACAATCGCTCCTTGATATCTGTAGTTGCATCTAAAAATGCTGCTGCTACCAATTGCATTAATTTCAGATAGCAACGGGTTCCCTCAGTTTTCGGATACTTTTCTAACAGTCGAATGGCATCTTCTGAACAAATTTTCTTTGCAGCTTCGAAATTCATTTTATCTTCAAGTTTTAAATCCGTTGCTGTCAGCAAATGTTTGTCTTTTGACTCACTTGAAATTAAATTTTGCAAGTGAACAGAGGAAACAGCAAAACTTGCCCATTGCCAAATTCATTTTAGGATTCAAAAACCTTGTCGGCATCTTAGTTATGATGTGGACAACATCTTTGACATAAGAACTTGGACACATATCATCCTTATTATACCCCAATGCACTTTCACGCATTGCCTTAAGTAGGCGGGTATCGCCATCAGAAGAGAAGCCCAACGTTGTCGAACAGCATTAGAATTAAATGCATTGTCAGTACCAAACACCGAAAGGCAATAAGCTGGTGCAGATTTTGACAGTGATTGAGCCATTACAAGATAGGTATAATTCGACTTGATACCCTGGGCAAAATGTTCCTGATTTTTTTCGCCGAAGTGGCCAAAATAGTATCAGTTTTGGGCAATCCATCGATTAGTGGTAAGGTAAAACCTACTAGTTTATTTGTTTTGGGATCGTATTCAATCTTTCCCGTTACTCTAGTGGAATCCTCACTAATCCATACAACGTTTGGTAAATTTCTGTCTTCTAGAAACTTGACAAGACCATCGTATTCAAAGGATCCTTCCTTAATCTTCGTGTTATTATTGACAAAGTAATTGTTTAAGGTGCTGATTGATGGTAAAATATTTTTCATATTGGTGTAAATTGTTTCATATAATAGTTTGCCTCCGACATAGAATAGATACAACGAAAACTTTTTTACTGTATCGTCAAAAGTATTTTTGTAATTTGAACGGCATGAGTTCACAGCTGAAATGTTGACCAAAATCTCTAAAAGTTGACTTCTTGATTTGCTGGACTCCTCGTCTGATATTTTTTCTAACGTGGCTTCCAATTTTGTGCCGTTTTCTCCGTTTTCGTTCACGATCCTTCCAGTCACGTTGTCTATTTCGTTGATTAAAGAAATAAATGAGGTAATAAGTGGTTGATTATCTACTTGACTTTCCCGTTTTCTTCTTCTTTCAGTTCTCTGATATAGATCAGCCGACCATTTGTTAGGTGTTAAGCTAGATGTCGAAGGTGGTAGAACTTTAGGAGAATTTGATTCTTCTGCAATATTTTCGTTTATTTTACAGTACTTGACAGTAGGTAAGTCAGTTGCATTTCTATTACATTCATTTGGTGGTTCCTCGGACTCTTTCTTGTTGCCATGAGCAGTCTTATCAGTGTGAACTTGGGCATGCGCAATTACTTGGTCGCTTAAAATCCGTATCTTAGAGTTTCTAACTTTAGTAACTGTAATATAATTCATTAACCCCTGCTGAACTTTCTTTGCTGTCACATCCGTTGTTGTAGCGTCTTTCGCATCATCTTTGGAAGGCAATGGTCTTTCCACGGATTTTTCCTTTTTGCTTTCGTTGCCCATTTTGTTTAAATGTTCATTCAAATGTTTATGGATATTTCCATATATCCATCTTTCCGAATAATTTTTCTTAGAAGCTGATTTTAAAATTTTGTTCACTGATTTGCAGTAGCATTTAATTATCTACCATAGTTGGTCGAGCTATGATAATTTAATTTCAAACGAAATTTCTTGGAATTTGCTTAAAAAAACTCACGCTGATCACTGTTACATTTACTCAATAGCCATTTTTTAATTGTGTGTGACACTAGCTTCTGTTCCTCTGTTAAGTTGACAGCTCGGCTAGCAACTTGGTCATCTCCAGTGGAATAATCAGTCTGAACGGTATTCACGTCTCGTGCTGGAAGAAAAGCTTATGAAGAGGCTGTCCACTTTGTAATGTGCAGTATTGGTATTTCAGAAACGGCAAGAAACGCGAAGTCGTTTAATCGAGAAGTTGCACATTTTTATGAACATTAAGAATATGACAAATTTGGCAGAGAAACGTCAACAAAAAATGCATTATTGTTTGATATAAATAAATCTAAATAATAAAAGCAAAACATTGGCACAGGCACATAAATTGACACAGACTATTTAACACTATAATATATAAGCCAATCATATTGCAGACATTTGCTTTTTTCGACCAATAAAAACAGTATATCACTGAATATTGGGTATCGTGCAAAATATCCAAAAAACAATGTACCTACTCAAAAACTAAGTAGCCTTGTTGCGAAATATCGCTTAGCAACAATGTTTTGCCTTAGTGATGTCGCTAGGTTACGTAAAAATAAACATCAACAAACTGTGTAAACAAAGATTAGCTTGCGTTAAAAATTTTAAGATGTTGGGTTTTCGACGTATTCCGCTGAATTTAATTGAGACTGAATAATTATACTAATTGTTGGATTAGTTTTTAATGATGTTAGTCTTTATGTATTAATATTGTTAAATAGTCGTCCCAAATACCACTCGAAGTGGATATATATTTTTTTAAATATTTTGCCATTTCCTTAGAAATGATTGCAAATTCGGCTCGTGACATTTTTTATATGATTTGGTTTCGTGGAATTTAAACGCAACAATTTACATGGAAACGGCAAAATATTTGTCAAAAATATATCCACTAATTGTGGTATTGCCCCTGAAAATTCCTCCTCTACGAGTCAGAATATATTCAGTAAGTAGTTATATCCCTAGTGCAGTCTGTATATTCGAGTATTTCTCGAGAACGCTTCGCGTTCTCATGAAATACTCGAATTATACAGAGTGCACTCGGGGGATATTGCAAGACTATTCCTCGAAGAAATGTCATCCTTTGTATACCACACTATTTATTTTTAAAGAGTTTTCAGTTTTCTTTCTGAAATTTCTTGTGTACCTAGCTGGTTTGCTTTTCTTCCCGCAAATACTCGTTATTGCACTTGTGCAAATACCCAGGTATTGCACTAGTGCAAAATATTCGCTGTATTCAACTCTGATTGGTTCAAATTTTGAAAATTGATTTATGGGATTGGTTTATATTATCTGAGTTTAATAGTCAGTCAATATAGTCACTTGCACTCTTGCAGTTGATTGATAGGCAAATGCAAACTACCTGGGAACATATTTATTCTAATTCACTAGCAAAAAATGTATGGATTGGCTGGATTAGGTACTTACTGTTAAGAATATCACACAATTTGCCAGTATTCGAATTTGTTGAATGGTTAATTGAATCCTCCACCGAAACACCAGTTGAATCAGCATTTGGTTGAGAACTGGGTTGAATGCTGACAGCACATTCAGTATCTGGTCGAATTATTTGTATTTTAGTCGGGAACTTTTGTTGGAAATAGCTAGAGATTAACATAATCAGCTTCCTATAGCCTTGCACAAATTTGAAGCTTTCTGGCTTTCTATAAAAAATTCCGTAGTATTGTTCATACTCTTCTTGAGAAATTAAATGCTGTGCTGTTTCCGCCATGAATAGCTCCATTTGTAACAAATCATCCTCGCAAATGTACTGTTTGAGGCTTTCGCGGTTACTCGGATTATTCTCCTTAGCATAGAATTTCGGCTTAGACCGCGTAGTATTTGTAGATGAACACCCAGCATTCTCTGGCTTAATGTGCCTTGCACCTTGTGAAGTCGAGCAAAAACCCGCGCGATGGCCATGCTCTTTGGTGGCTCGTGTTGTTTGAGTATCTGGAGAACGAGGATACTTAGGCAGATTTGGCCGTTTTGCTGTTTGTGCATCCATATTCACTAACGTTTCGCAAGACCTTGCAGCTTGCATCATCAGAGTGAAAGTGCGACTCTGAAAAAATCTGAATAATTCCAAAGAAATCCATTTAAATCCAAATAAATCTGAAAAAATCCAAAATATCCAAATAAATCTTCATACATCCAAGCATGTGTACACCATAAATCCTCAGCTGTTTCCCCCTCGAGGCCCTCTAAAGCTTATGTTACCTAGCGACGTCAACGATACAGCCAATCAAAATCAAATTTTTCGATTTTAGCGTAACGTTATCCTAACGCTAATTTACGGTGAGCATGTGCAAAAACTCACTATTTTCTAAGTATGGATCTCCAAGTTTTAATAGCATAATGACAAATTAGTCACCTAAAGCGTGTCTAGGTTGTTTTGTTTTAGGGCGTTAACTGGCTTATACTTATTAACTCATAATCTTAAATTTATTTTGTTACCTTTCGGTTTCGAAGACCATGCATACCATACGAAAAGTGTAGTGGAGGTAAATTGGCATTGTCTCACACGGTTATCAGAAACTATCCATATCTATTTCAGTCGGATACGATCCTTCATCCAAAAATACCTCTGTGTCACTTTCATCATGGGGGAGAATTGCGCGCTTTTTTGTAGGAGGTTCCAATGTAGCATCGGCGTTATGGCCTAAATGTGTCTTTCTTTTTAGAACTTCTCTAAGCAGTTCTTCTGAGATGCTTCTATTCTGGAAGTTTCTTACTTGCCTAGCAATAGTTAGAGCGACTTTATCGCCTATCGAGAGGTCTCTTGTAGCTGTGTAAAGTTCCCCACTAATGGATGTGGTGAACGATTTTCCTTCAGGAATTTGATCTCTTTCATTCTCCAGTTGCATCAGGGTCTTGCACTCATTTTTGATGAAAACAAGGGAGTTCAGTTTGTATCCTGATAACAATCCATCCATCTTTTCGCCTATATTCAACTACAGTGAGGGCTTTCCAACTGGTTTTCCAAAAAACTCATAATGTGATTGTTGTGGGTTGTATATCAATATACCTTTTCTTGCGTTGAGATCTATTGTGTCATGGTGCACCTCCTTCATTAAGTTCTGCGATATTGTTCTGCAGATATTTGACATATTTCTTGAGAGGATTCCTAGGCGGCTCTTCACACTGTTGTTTTTTCAACTATTCAAACCAGATGTTATGTTGTTCAATAATGTTTTCCATCTTTTTGTATAGTAACTCATAAGAAACTCGATGGTTTGTTTGAAACCCATGAAATCCAACTTTAAAGAATGGTTGCATTTTATTATTTCAGCTATGGTCATATAGGGGTCTTCGGCTATGAGTATTGTTAGACATTGTTGAGTGTTTTTGAAATATATGTTGAAGTTATTTCCCACATAGAACCCTGCACCTTTTGAAGGATGGTAGTCAGTGTGCTTTAAAAAACTGGTGCTTCCTACTTTAATGGGGAATTCACATTGCCACTAGATCGGGTAATTTTACTGGATTGTATGAAACGAGTGGGTGTAGGTGGCAATGTTCTGAAATGGTTTCAATCATGGTTGAGTAGTAGATCACAGTACACACTTTATGATGGTGCGAGGTCAAGCGAGAGAACCGTGAATCTCGGTGTTCCCCAAGGTGCCCCCACCAGCTGTGATTTGTTTAATTTATATGTGAATGACATGAAGCATGCCCTTCTGATGGCCGACATACATCAATTTGCTGACGACACCGTTATATCCGTAGAGGCATTTGATGCAGGCAGAGTTACGCAGAGTGAGTGAGTATGCGAGAATGAAGAAGATTAAGGTCAATGCGGCCAAGACGAAGTGGATGATTTTAGGTAGTGCAGCAGAGACAAGCGAAGTGAGTTTGAGTCTGAGAATGGATGGGAGCGAGTTAGAGAAAGTGAGTGTTCACAAATACCTTGGGGTTATGATTAAAGATGATTTGAGTGTGAGTGAGCATTTAGAGTATGTGATGAAAAAGTTTGCGAGGAAGGTGTATTTCTTAACTAGAATGAAAAGAAAGGTTAGTATGAGTGTGAGATTAAATCTGTATAAAACCCTGGTTGCCCCCCACCTAGACTACTGCAGCTCTCTTCTTTTTCTATGCAATGAAGGGGAGTTTAGGAGGCTGCAGAAGCTGCAAAATAAAGCCTTGCGCGTTGTGACATGCAGGAGGAGAGATGCCTCCATTCGCGGGATGCTCTATGAGACCAAATTGCTTGACGTCAAACAAAGAATTTATTTTAATACGATGATTTTCATCTTCAAATTAAAGGAAGGCCTATTGCCGGGCTACCTGTGTTCGAAAGTAGCCACAAATGTAGATCGCCATGCTTACCCCTTGCGGAATGTAGATGACTTCGACCTGCCTTTGGTTCGGCGGAGCGATCTTAGAAATACCCTGCTCTATAAGGGCCTGGATTTCTGGAATCACATGCCGGCGACCATAAAAGAGTGTAGGATATATCGTAGCTTTAGGAGACTTTTATGTCCTTACATTAGAGATAGTGTTTCTTCCCACTAGTTTTGTTTTGTGCTTTTGTTATGTACTGTAAAATTGGAAACGATTAATAATAATAAATCAATCAATCAATGTAATAAATCTTTTCTCTTGCACACAAGGAAGTTGTGGGGTCCCTTCACTTTGTTTCTTATTTCTTGTTTCATCAGTTTGTAGTTTTTAGATTCTGTTGTAGTGAAGTTCCATTTACAATAAAAAGCAATATCTCCCAGAGCTGTGATTATTTCCTTAGTGTCAGTGTAATTCATAGTGCTTGAGATGATTATCTCTCCATTGTGTTCAAATGTGCCCTTAAGATCACCGTATTTGAAGTCCACAACTTTTCTTCTTCTGCACCATGTGAAAACTGCAGATTTGTTTCTTGCCTTTTGTGCTTCTATCTTTTTGGGTCTTGGGCACGTTGTCAATCCGCTGTTTGTAATCTCTGACTACATTATGTCCATTCCAAGGGTTTCTTTGATACACTTTATTTCATTAGTTTCCCTTACTTCTCCCATTTGGATTATGTGCCTTAGAGACCTGTTTTCCATTGTAGTACTCTCACTTATAATACCATGAGTAGTCAAAGTTATGTCGACTATTTTTGTGGTGGTATCACGAATGTCCATTGTGCTTTGGTACGATTAGGACGAGTGCGATAGCACGAGTGCTAATCCCAAGCGCAATGGACATGAGTAGTGATACCACCGCAAAAATAATCTACTTAACTTTGACTAAGAATGGTATTCGAGGGGCTATTTAATGAACCAAACTACTTTTTCAAATTAGTTTTCAGTAAATCTAGCAACAAACTACGGAATTTGTATAGTAACAGAACACTAATGTTGACTTTTTCTAATAAAAATCACGTTTGTTTAAAATAGTCACTTGAATACCTTCTAGGAAGATATATCCACTGATATTTTTTTGATTGGTCAAGAAACGTCAGAATTCTGGATTTTCATTGGTCACTTTTGACGGATAATAGGTGAATTGAATAGTTAATGATATCTCTTGCTTTTCCAGGGGGTTCCTTGTTTTCTTTTAGACATTTTATCATGAACTTTCCAAACCTTGTAATTAAGGTTTGATTCACTAAGGTCTGGCATTTAGTAGTTTATAACTACGAAGTTGGTATTCCTGATTGCACGTATCAGAGGCGCTATTACGTCCATGGTTCCTGGTAGTACTGGAAGCACTCTTTTAGGATCCATGCTCATTTGTATTATTCTTATTTGCCGAGGTAATGACATTTTGCTAGTTATTTTCAGATTCATAAGCTTCTTCACCTCATCAAGATCTGCTTGGAATATCCTTTTAAAGGGAATGCACGAGTCTGGTAACAAAGCCATCTTTGAGAGCTGATCTCTGGATCTTTTATTGATCGCAATGATGGGTGTCCTTGTGTTCACAGTTGATCTTTCTATGTTAAGCCTCCCAAATTTTACTCTAGTCCCTTTCCATTCCATCGAAAAATAATCATGTACTTCCTTTTGTTATTGTTCAAAGAGAATTTCTATTAGAGCAATTGTATCTTCATCAGGGAGGGGGATTTTCTCTACCCATCAGTCTATGGCTTCTTTTTTGGATAAAATCTTTCCGTGTCTATGAACATCTGGGATTTCTTCTTCCTGTTCGGTTTTGTTTCTTCTTTAAAAGTAGTATTCTGATGGTACCTCAAATTCTCTCAGTCTCTCCTAGCTGAGATTATTTTATTTAGGCTATTTGGAAATAGTGACTTCTTTTCGTCGTTCATTTTTGTTTGAATTCTGAGTTTTAATTTATTGTTACAGTCCCTTCTTACATTATTTAGATCGCATGTAACTTGTATTAAACTCCTCCGTATCTAAACAGATTCAATAAACAAAACAACATATTGGCCGTGGCCCACACTATAACCCCCCCCCCCCCCCCCCCCGAAATAATATCTGTTATTTATGTTATACAATTGTATAGGCTGGTTTATACAGATTTCTTAGCCCTAGTCTTAGTATTTGTATTAGTCCTAACTTAGCACTAGTCTTAAGAAGAAAAACAGGTGCTTATACAGACATATTTTGGGTTAGGAAGTTTACGTCAGCGCATGCGCATTGCGCAAATGTGTGTGTAAAATCGCGCCTTTTATAAATTCAGTTAACCTTAAATGCAAAAAATCCGTTACGTATTCCGTTTCTTATTGTAGTTGATTCTGCTAATAAGTTGTAAAAACTTTTAAAATGGGCAAAATTTCGTCTTTGAAGAGACGGAAACTTTTACTTGCAGTGTATAGAATACTAGGTGCTGCTGCTCATTTACAAAAAGGGGTTGTTAAACAGCAAATAAGTGGATTTGTGTGCAATTTCGAATGAATAATAAACTTTCCAAATATTAAATGTGCCTAGCCTTATGGAATTCAAGGAAGAATGTTAAGTTTACCTCTGTTATAATAATCCAGACGTCTCAGTACTTCTCTAATTACTTTTGAAGATTAGATATCACAATGATGCACTTTCAACAATTCTTGTTGCTCATCAAAAATCTTCTGTTTATAGTATCATTCAAATTTTGCCGCCTTATCGGCTACTACCACATGCGCGCCAGTCAAATTTAATTCTGTCTTAAGAAATTCTTAGGACTAAGTTAAAAGTTGGGGAACTCTCAAGGTCAGGCCTTAGGACAAGCTGGACTAAGACTAAGTTAAGACTGTATAAACGCGTCAGTGGTAACTGAATGATTCATCTTTGCTAGGTCTAATAATAATACTAATGCTAGGACTAAGGAAGCTGTATAAACCAGCCTTAAATTTTTCCTCACGGTTGGCTGTGAAATTATGACAATTTAGCCTTTGCAAATAAGACCGCGTGCTACAGAAAAAATAATGATTGAAATATATAATTTGGGTGTACTTATTTAAGAAGTTTTCAGTAGAAACAAATGCGGATAAATCACATAATTTTAAGATTTTGTCTGTAGCTGGATGGAAGTAAAACATACTGCAGCCAGGCTGCCTTCCGTATGATTTATTGTAAGCTGGACTTGTCAGTTTTGTGATCTTTTAGGTTGGGATTGAAATATTTTCTAAATCTCCAAGTTAGGTTAAGTGAAAGAACAACATTAGTTGAAGTTCGCTTTATTTCTGTATCCGAGAAAATAAAGCTATTTATTATTATTATTATTTCAAATTATTGTTCTATATACAGGGTGTTAATTAAGTACGTAGACAAACTTTAAGGGGCGATTCCGACCAATTCTAAGATAAAAAGTTCATACAAACATGGGACCTAAACTGTTTCGTTTTCAATATACAGGAAGTTGGAAGTTTAAACAAAAATTTATTTGTCGAATGCGGGCTTTCACGGCCGTTGTCCATAATGGTAGGTTCTTCCGGGTTATGCCGTGGTCGTCGCTGCTCATGCTGTCAGCTTCTTCAGCAGTTTTCTAAAGACTGATGTTGGTGCTTTTTGCTCCTGGTTATATACCGGGGGCCGTCACGGTTGGCTGCTTATTTAGATCTTGTATGTGGCTTGTCGTTTTTCTGCTTGGTTGCTCACGTGAAACTTGTTTATAGATGGATTGGTTTTGCAGAGCTACTTTCCATGTGTTACTAAGGCGGTAGCCGTCTTCTCGATTGAAATTGTTTGGATTTTTGATAATTTCTAGGGATTCCCGAATAACACGAGGGAAGTATAGTCCTGGTCAGTATATTTACGGAGTCTTAATTTATTCTGTGGTCCCCTGGTCTTAATAAGTGTTCTGCGATGGCAGATTTTTCTGTGTTTCCAAGTCGTGTGTGGCTCTGGTGTTCTTTTATCCGACATTGGATGATTCTTCCCGTTTGTCCGATGTAAGATTTTCCACAAGTACATTGGAGCTGGTAAACACATTCTGTCTGTAGTCTGGACAAAGAATCTTTGTTTGAGGGGATTAATTGTTCGACCTTTCTTATTGTACCATAGCGATGTTCTTCTAGTCTAAGACCTTTCTTATTCTGTCGGTTACTCCTGCGATGAAAGGAGGGCAGGCGTAATTAATAGGTTTAGGTTCTTTCGGTTTTATGGTGTATTGGCACGCTTTCCTGGTGTCTTGTCGACTGTAGCCATTCCTGTGTAATGCTTCTTCCACATGTCTAAGTTCTTGTGGCTTACTGTCCTCGTCACAAATAGCGTTGACCCGATGAATAAGAGTCTTGATCGATGATCTCTTTTGTTGGGGATGATGATGAGACGAAGCAAGCAGATATAAGTCAGTGTGAGCCTTCTTTCGATACACTGTATGGCGAAATCGGTTGTTAGCGGTGCGTTTCACTAACACGTCCAGGAAAGATAGACGTCCATTTTCTTCAGTTTCCATCGTAAATCTTATTTTGGCATGTTGGTTGTTTAAGTGTGCCAAGAAAACTTCAAGAGCTGCTCTTTCATGGGGCCATATAACGAAAGTGTCGTCGACGTAGCGGAACCAGCATTTAGGTTTGAGATAACTGGACTGAATAGCTTCTTCTTCAAATGCTTCCATAAATATGTTAGCAATGACTGGAGATAACGGGGATCCCATAGCGGCTTCTTCCTTTTGCTAGTAGTATATTCCTTCCCAAAGAAAGTAGGTCGTCGTGAGGCCAGGGCCGTCACGAGAAATATTTTTTGGGGGGGCTAAAGCTATACATTTCCCAACTTTAAAGTTTACTTATACACAACTTGGAAATATTATCCACACACATTTAAAATAACGTTTTTTAATACTTATATTACGCACAACCCTGTGCTGTACTTATTCTTAGTAATATAAATATCGATATAAAAAACTACAACTAACAATGACAAACTCAACTATCGTTAACATAATGAGTAGTACTGTCTGTGTCAATGGAAAAATTCCTTATTCTTCATTCTTCTTATATTTCGAAGTGTTCATTGCTTTCTTAGGCTATGCCTATTCACATTAATAAAATCCGTAAATATTAATCAGGTCATAAGCTTGTTGCTTTTGTTAATGATTAGTGAATAAATAATTAACCAGAGGAACATAAGTAAAATAATTTTAAAGTATTTTTTACATTTTTGTTTAAGATATATGAGCCGTTTGGCATGAATTCAAAGTAATAATACACATGTGTGCGTATTATGTATAATACATAATGTTGATATGTTTCTTTGTACATAAAGCAAAAAGATAAAATGAAAGAATTAAGTATGGTTGAATCATTTATTGAATTACAATAATAACAAATATACTTTTAAATGTCCAGTTATTTAAAACTAATACGTACTTTCTTCAAACTTACCCATTGTTGAATAAGTCTTTTTGTGTTGACAACTTCACAAATTTCTTTTTCGCACCTCAACAGCATTAAACCATCTAGTCTTTCATCTCACATTGTCGTTCTGAGTACCAACTTGACCAGCTTTAGCTGACTAAACGACTTCTCATTTGATGCAACTCCAAAAGCAGCCGTGATGATGAAAATGCAAAGCTTATGAGCTTGTTTGAGGCATGACTTCACTTTTGTAGCTTGACGGAGAACTTCTTGGAGGGTTGTGGTTTGTTGTTTGCCTCCATCTTCTGAGTTGCAAATGTCAAATAAAATTTCCATTCGACTTTTCAAGGAGAAAACATCAGAAATTTCTTTGCTTCATCCAGGGGGAAACAGCAATTGCTTTTTCCAGATTTGTTTCAGTTAGAGTTCCTTTTCTTAGTGGGAAAGAAAACATTTTACTTAAAGGGACAAATAGTTCTTTGATCACTAAAGAATTCCCAGTCAACTCCATCACCAAATTATCCAAGACTTCTTTAAATTCTCTTCTGTCGAAAATTGTCATATCTATATTTGCTGCTCTGTGGCGTCTCTTGAAATCAACCTCGACATCAATGCCAAGTTTTGAGGAAAATGCAGTACTACCAATCAAGTCATTTAACGCTTTTTCATAACTACTGACATCGTGTAGATTCTTTGCAGTGCCTTGAATCACAGTTATGCCATCGATGATGTTGAACTGTGGAGATTCCAAAGTTTCTGTCAAAATTTTTATCTTAGATATTTTTCATGAAGTAAAATGTCACCATGAAATCAAAACCTCTGATCTTTTTGAAAAGACCAAATGCTTTTGTTCTTGTTTTTGAATCGAAGGTATGTGGACTGCGGACAACTTGGTTCTCGGATTGTCTTTACTATTATTTGCTCTTCATCACGCTTTTCTACTTTGTGCTCTTCTTCCACCTTGCCCGGGGGGGCAAGGTGGAAGAAGAGCACCCCCCCGCTATTAACTCTACGCACTACCAACTCGCCACATCATATTTTCCCTACTTGTGTTCATCCTTTGATTTATACATTAGCTTACGATTTCCATGCATGACCTCTCTTATTAAATAGGGAAATTTTCTAATTTAGTGTTTAACAGGTGAGAAATTCAAATCGTTTTTAGTTGTCCTTCGTCTTTTGTTTTCTCCGAACATTTTATTCATTACAGGGAATGGTTTTCCCAACTTGAGTATTTTGACCAAGAAATTTCAAACTTTTAGCCATTTTCCAATTATTGGGGGGGGGGGGGGGTCGAAGACGAAACTCCATGTCTCAGCTCTATTATAAGAAAAGGAAAAAGATAGAAAAAATCTGAAAAGAGGTTCTTAAATGGGATTGAGTAAGGTCCATTTTGCATATTGTTACATATGTGGAAACTGAAGTAATGACATCATCGAATTTGTTTTTCCCGGAAATATACCTATATTTTGGCATATTTAAAAAGAGCCAATTTTTCTGAACACTTTTTGTGAAGACAAAAATTTGATATCTTCTTTCGTTCGAAAATTATAAGCAAATTTGTAAAAAAAGCAGTTGCCACGATTTAAACAAGTAGTCTTTGGAAACAAATAGCAAAGTCGCATCTGTCAATAATTAAACTAATGGTTGACAAATAGTGTTTTGTTGTCATGTGACTTTCAAAAATGTTCACGCACAACGAAAAAGTCGACATGTTATTAGGTTATGGGGAAATTCAGGTCCCCGGAATCATGACAGTCGTTAGTGGGGTTGGAAGTCCCCATAAAATGTACAGCGATGCCTATAATTGGCCTGACGGCTGTTGGCTGAGTACTAAATAAATAAATAAATAAATCTCAAAAGGACTCTAGAAGAGCAGTTCAGTTATACACCCAGAGTTACCCCAAACGTGTTATTCCAATTGACAGATGCGACTTTGCTATTTGTTTCCAAAGTCTACTTGTTTAAATCGTGACAATTGCGAATTTTTGATAATACTTTTTTTTACAAATTTGCTTATAATTTTCGAACGGAAGAAGATATCAATTTTTTTTTCACAAAATGTGTTCAGAAAAATTATCTCTTTTAAAATATGCCAAAATATAGGTATGTTTCCGGGAAAAACAAATTTGATGACGTCATTACTTCAGTTTCCAAAAATGGAAAAATATGAAAATTTGGCTTAAAATGGACCTTACTCAATCCTATTTAAGAACCTCTTTTCAGATTTTGTCTATCGTTTTTCCTTTTCTTATAATAGAGCTGAGACATCAAGTTTCGCTCACCCTGTACATGAATGGAACATTAAAATAAATTAAAATTATTTTCAATATCAGATTACCAACAATAGGTGTAGGTACTATAATTTCGGCTGCTAGTATAACGTTTTCTACTCTTCTATTTTAGGCCGCCGCCACTGTTATTAGCTCCCTTTCGAGCTGTTTTCGACGGCGGTTACGATGGCTTCCGCATGTACAGTCGTGTGCAAATAAATCTGGGACAGTGTTTTTTCACATGCAGATTCAGTTAAGAATTTGAAGAATATTTCCATGGATTTCCTCTTATCAGAGAGAGTTACGGGTTTCAGTACCTGCTAAAGTTTAATGTAACTTTTTCTGATAGCAGGAAATCCATGGAGATATTCTTCAATTCTTAACCGAATCTGCATGTGAAAAAAACACTGTCCCAGATTTATTTGCACGCGACTGTACATCTGCCCCTCTGTTTTCTTTTTTTCTTTGGAGCAGTAACGGCTTGCTGGATAAAATGGCTCTTTATCAATTTGGGTCGTTGCCCCCCATAATTCGGCAGCTTCGCGCACTAATTGTACTCTTCTTTTATTATATTGCGTGCATCTATACTTCCGTACGAAATTAAAGAAAGGGTTTCTTGACACTTTTCCAACCTTCAAAACTACTCTGCCGCTGCGTAATTTAAAACTCAACATTTTATAGGTAAGAATGATAGTAAAACACAGTAAACACTTGTTCTGCAAAAATTTTGCAATAAGAAGTACAGGTATTTATTTAGACAACTGTTTCTGTTGACATGAAATACAACTTTTACAGTTGGAGATCTAGATGAAGTGTCCAGGTATTTGGTATAGTTTTGATATTTGGTTCCTATATGTTTTTTGGGTCGCTATATACGAATATCAGGTTTTCCAACAACCATTTTGACCGGAAACATGTTTTTTTAAACAAAGACGGTGTAAAACACCGTTTTTTTTAGTTTTGCGAAAATTACCCGAAAGCTATCCATTTTTCGTAAATGTTGAACTTATATGAAATGAAGATAAAATTTTCTACATTTTATGTACTTGAGGTTTTTTCTCCAACCAATCGTTAAGCCGCGAGAGCGCCGCGAAGTTATAGTCAAGTCAAAATGGTAGAAATAGGAGACAGTTTTGGTATTTGGTTCCTATATGTTTTTCTAGGCGCTGTACACGAATATCAGGTTTGCCAACAAGAATTTTGACCGGAAACGCGTTTTTTAAGCAAAAGCGGTGTAAAAACCCGATTTTCTTTATTTTTTTTAAATTACTCGAAAACTATCCAGTTTCGTAAATGTTAAACTTACATGAAATGAAGGAGGATAAAATGTTCTATATTTTATGTATGAGAGGTATTTTTCTCCGATCAATCGTTCAACCACGAGAGCGCCGTGAAGTTAGGTGTTAAAAGCAAAACAAAGGGAATTATCCCAGTTTATTTCGAAGTAACTAGAAAACTATCCATTTTTCATAAATCAAAATGGTATATGAAATGAATCTTCATAAATGAAATGTTGACAAACCTGATATTTGTGTACAGCGACCCAAAAAACATATAGGAACCAAATATCAAAACTCCACCAAAACTTTCTGCTATTCGCCCTTTTTGAGCACCATTTAACTAGACTAAAAGAGTTTTTTCTATAGCACATGTTAAAGTGTGCTTTTATCAATTCAAAACAAAAGGTCAAGTTTTACTTTAACATCAAGGATAGATAAAGTAATTTAATTTTCTAACTTTTGTTTAAATTAAATATGACAGCTTCGTATTATCGTAGCAACCCAATCTAGCTACTGACATTTTGAAATGTGATTGACTGTCCTTATTTTTTTTTGAAATTGTCAAAGTTTTTGCTATAGAAAAAAATATTGTATTATACACGACGATAAAGTTGTTTCTATCCACTCTTGAATTATTAACGTCTCGATTTCGTCTCCACGTTAAACGATTCACTCGTGGATAAAATTTAACTTTATCCTCTTGTATAATAAATTACTATTATTTCACAGAAAGCAACGGATTACAGAAAATTTCAAATTTATGTCTGAAAGAGATAAAGCTCTTTGAACGGCAAGCGTCACTGGGACTACTATAATAGTTGGCGTAACTTAACTACTGTAACGATATGTAGGGAAAGAAAAACCGTGTCCGAATAGTAAGTTTCGTGGAAATGATTCTAAATTAATGTGGAAGGAGCTAGCAGTTAAATCTAAATCCAAATGTTATTAATGATTAGTTTGTTAACGGTATTCCAAAATTACACCCCTCTAATGACAACTTAATTAATTATTATTACAATAATCACAACCCATCTATTAAGTCAGTTTTAAATATTGAATGGTAGATGAAATTACTGTACTGAAAATAATATCTTCGATCTATTCACAATTGGCTGGTGTAGATGGTTTCAGCATGCTTATGACAAAATTATGTGTACCTTATTTACTCCTTATTACTTGAAAAGAAAATACAATTATTTGCAAATAATTTCGCAGATATCTAGGAAACTAAAAATCTTTTATTACAATAATTTTTACCTATTAGTCATTATTTGACATAAGGAATAAATCCCCAAGTTTATGCGGATAGGTTGAAATCACCCTGTATATACAGTATAATTTATAACGTACGGAGGAGATTTTTCGGGAAGCTAGATGGGACCTTAAGTAAACATTTTTTATTAACAAACATTTGATAAAATTCAATAATAAGAAAGTGAGTGGTTTAATGGTCCTAAAAAGAGTTTCCCACTGATTGAGTACTGCTGAAATGAAATTGTTTTCCCGTGATTTTTTTCAAAGAAATAAGATTTTTTGTTTCTTTGGAGACGATACAATTTCAAACGTAGAGAAAAAAAGACAGAGTTTCACTCTGCTAAATTCTAAATCTAATTTCTAGTTCGTCAGTATTAATTTTTTATAACTACTTATTATTGTCTTATAATTAAATAAGACGGAATTTGAATTTTAATAGTTTACTAAGAAAAAATATTTTTTACAACTTATTTGAAAACTTGTGTAGGTACATAATTATAATTTTAAATTATGTAATTACTTATTTTCAATTTTAAATAATGCAAAAATGTTTTTTTATTACATTAAGCACGTTTTTCAAAATAACATAAATAACAAGGACAAAACATTGTTAGCTTTTCACTTACCTTTAGGTCAGCGTTCTATATTTTAACTTTCAAAAATTGATCGCTTTAAAAGTGTACTTGAGGCCCCTCTCTAGCTACAGTGAAGACGTCGTGTATTCTTTATTAATGAGATGTTCAAATTCGAACGCCAACAAGTTTAATCTCAAGCACACTGATATAGCTAAATAAACTTATAAACTTCACTATACCGGGTGACCACGAAAGTTGTTACCCCTCTATTTTTTCCCATGGTTTTCCAAATAAAAATTTCAAATTTTTAGAATAAAATGCACTTATAGGGTTGAACCGAAAGTGATTTTAAATGTTTGTCTACGCTAAAAAATGTCACCCTATAAGTGCATTTTACCCTAAAAGTTTAAAAATTTTTATTTTTAAAACCATGGGAAAAAGTAGGGGGGTAACAACTTTCGTGGTCACCTGGTATATTCACAAAATAATCCTTGAACCTTCAAAGTTTAAATAAAAGAAGCAATACTTTAACTAAATTTATTAACACTATTCGTTTCTGGTTAACATTCTACGTTATATGCAAAGGAATCGAACGGGGTACCCCACTTAACTTCTATCAATACTACTCTAATGGGTATACACTGTTCTTATTTTTGACTATATGCGAAATATCATCAGATGTTACGTGTCAAAAGCATTTGATATTAATACTAGTGTTGAATGAGGAATCTAGTGAGAGTGACGCGATAAAATTAATATCAGATTGGCTTTGTTCGTTGCTAGAGGAGATATAAAAACAAGGTTGGTTTTGTTTGAGAGAAAATTTGTATATCAGCTTTTAAATAAGGCAAGAGTTTTCGTGGGGTGTAAATGACAATCTCGCCATTTATTCTGGTTTGGTGATAGTAAAGAATTGGTTTACTAGCCAGCCGTTCCTGTAGAGGAGTTCATTAAGCAGATGTCATTTTTCCAATGAATATTTATATTCAAGCTGTAAAGCGATCTGGGAAACACGAATACAACGATTGCGAAGTTTATTGCCTGTGAACAGGGTATGTAGTTTAATATGGAATTTGCCTTTTGTTACCTGGAAATTCGATTTATAGCAACAACTATTAGGCGGACAGTATTGGAAAGCTAATCTACCGCAGTATTGAGGGTCGAGGTATAGCAAATGACAGCCGAGGTTGGAACCTGTCAAGCTGACATGTGTTAGGAGTAACGGGACGTATTAAATGTCTGCGAGTATATCGGCACAAAGATAAGTGTGGTAGCTAGAATCTGATGATATTTTTGCATATAAAAACTGTGTAACCATTAGACTTACGAGCGTTTTAAGTTAAACTATTTGGGGTACCCTGCGTGAGGTAGTAATAGTAAAGATGCTAATTGTCTGATCGATGGTAGTAATGTTCGAGTATTAATAAAACCAGCTACAAGTATTGCTTTCTTTCATTTTGATAGGGAGTTCAATAATCGTATTGTTATTAGTTGATAGAAAGTGAAGTTACAAGTTTCTTGGCTTATATCAGTATATTTGAGTTTAACTTGTTGGCGCCATTTATAACATCATAAACTAGAATCCGCGACGTCTTCACTGATGCTAGAGACGGGCCTCAAATATACTTTTATAGTGATCGATTGTTAACTAAGAGATATAGCGATGACCTAAAGGTAGGTAAAGGAATTTATAGATAAATATAGCTAACAAGTTTGGCACCCAACGGGGGCTTTAATAAGATTTTTGAAGAGCTAACGGGGGCTTTAACAAGATTGGAACATATACCTTTAGGTCGTACTATAATAGAAAGGAGCAATACTGACAATAGTTATACATAACTTTCTGTACTCGTTTATGTAAGTGGAAAAATATCGTCAGAACGTGACAAACCAAAGAATTACTTTGAGAATAATACATAAAACGGTATACTTGTGGTAAAAAGGGTTTTACTTTGAGGAATCAGAATGGATGTTGATAGGTTATTGGTAGACGAGATAGATTATGAATTACGAATACGGGGAGTTGTTTGTAAGGGAAATATGCCGGAAAAGCGTAAATTGCTTAGAGCGCGTATTAGGTTAGAGAAGACGGGAAATGCTTCGTTCCCGGAAGTAGAATTGAATAACGTAGAAGAATTGGATATATGCAGTAGGAAGCTTGACATTCTTGTGGAAGAGATACTAGCTTCTGAGTCATTTGTTAGGGGTGGTAATGATTATAAACGTATTCAGACCCGCTTGGTACATATTTCAAATCGACTAGAACGGTTAGTTTTTGAGGGGTCTTCAGCAGATGATAAAGATGAGCTATATAATAGGTGTTTAGGGGCTATGGACGATCTCGAGTCCAGATTGACATCTGAAAATGAACCTGTAGTTCCTTCTAGTTCACAAATAGTTAACTTGATGGACCTTGACGATGAGCCATTACAAGCCAATCAATCACCAAACCATTTTAATTATTCAAATGTAATTGATAGTCAACAGTTTCAAACGTTACCGACACCTATTGGTTTGAACAGCACTAAAGTCATTGATGCTACTCCACGTTATAACAATTACCTTCCGATGAATAAATGGAACCTTCGTTTCGATGGTCAATCGGGATTGTCTAGTTTCCTAGAGCGTATTGAAGAATTGCGAATGGCGCGTGGGGTTACTAAGGAACAACTTTTTACTTCGGCTGTTGAATTTTTCACCGATTATGCTTTGATTTGGTATCGATCGGTTAAAAATACTTTGTATAATTGGGACCAGTTAGTTAATGCGTTACGTTCAGCTTTTCTTCCATGTGATTATGAAGCTTGCTTATGGGATGAAATACGCAATCGTACTCAGGGGGCCGATGAACCCGTGACCGTATTTGTGTCGATAATGGAAAACTTATTCCATCGGTTACCAGCGATGCCTTCTGAAACAAAGCGCCTTAATCTAATACGTAGGAATTTATTACCACATTTCCAAACCCAACTGGCTTTAGAGAACATAGTTTCCTTTTCACAATTACTTCGAGTGTGTAAAGCTGTTGAAGATGCACATGTGCGTGCACAACGGTTCCGTGGACCTCCCACTCAGGGAAATCGAATGTTAGAACCCGATCTAGCCTATCAAAAGTCGAAATGTAATGCTAGGATTCATACAGTGAATGTATCCTCAAATGAGGGTTACGTTCAAACTCGTAGTAATAACCCACCGAACGTAATCAATTCAACCAAGCCTTCTGATTTGAGATGTTGGAAATGTGATAAACCGAATCATTTTGCGCGTAACTGTTCAGCAAATAGTAAACAATATTGCTATGGTTGTGGACGACCTGATTTTACTGTCCGTACATGCCCTTCATGTTCGGGAAATGGGGGTCGACGCCGCTAGACGACCGAATAGCGCGGTGTCGAATAAATTCTTCGGTCAATGTTGTAAATAATTCGGATTTTAGTTCTAAAGCTGTTTTAGATTATATTTTAAGTCACGCAGGTCCTGATGAGAGACCGTATCTTAAAGTTTCAATTTTTGGTAATGAGATTCTTGGATTGTTAGATTCGGGTGCTTCGCATACTGTTGTTGGTAGAAAGGGATGGGAGCTGTTGAAAGGTCATTGTAGGCTTACACCAAGTAAAGATAGGACATGTAATGTTGCTGACGGTGCAGAATGTCAAATATTAGGTATAGTTACAGTACCACTTATGCTTCGCGATAGAGTTTGTACTTGTGAGTTATTAGTTGTGCCTTCCGTACCCCATACATTGATTTTGGGATGCGATTTTTTGCGTAGAATGGGTATTGTAACCGATCTTAGAATTAACGAATGGACCTTCTCGAAAGATCACTTGATCCCGGAAGTTAATGCAATACAGGCTGTAGAACATTTATCTGAAGTTCAGCGAGAACAATTAGATTGTTTTGTCAAAGAAGTTTTTAGTAAAATGGGAAATAAGTTAGGATGCACTCATCTTGTTGAACATGAGATTAAAACCACATCGTCGCCTATTAAGCAGCGATATTATCCTATTTCTCCTGCTCTGCAGAAACAGGTAGATCTTGAGTTAAAGAAAATGTTGGATGAGGGAGTGGTAGAACCTTCGACTTCTGCTTGGTCATCTCCAATAGTAATGATTAAAAAGAAAGATGGTAGTTATCGGTTCTGTGTTGATTATCGCCAACTTAATAAAGTCAGTCAACCTGATGCTTATCCTATTCCATATGTATCAAGTACTTTGGATAAACTTCGTGACGCACATTATCTTACGACTCTTGATATTAAATCCGCATATTGGCAGATACCTGTGGCTGTTTCTTCACGCCCTTTAACAGCGTTTACTGTGCCTAATAGGGGGTTATTTCAATTTCGCCGCCTACCGTTTGGTTTGCATACGGCGTCGGCAACGTGGCAACGCCTAATTGATAGGGTTATTGGTGCTGATTTGGAACCATATGTCTTTACGTATCTTGACGATATTGTAATTTGTACGCCAACTTTCGAAAAACATCTTTCTACTCTTCGTGAGGTTGTGTCTCGGTTATTAGCTGCTGGTCTTACTTTAAGCCAAAATAAATGTCATTTTTGTAAGCCAGAACTTAAGTATCTCGGTTATGTAGTGAATTCACGCGGTTTATTAGTAGACCCAGAAAAAGTAGATGCAATTAATCCTATTCCTACTCCTGTGTCAGTGAAGGAAGTACGTCGTGTAATTGGTATGGCGTCATGGTATCGTCGCTTTGTTCCGAATTTTTCTTCACTTATCGGACCTCTTACATCCTTGCTCCGCAAGAATGCGAAATTTTTCTGGGATAGTAATTGTGAACGAGCCTTCAGTGATATTAAAGAACATTTGATATCTGCTCCGATATTAGCTTGCCCTGATTTTTCTGTACCCTTTGTTATTCAAACGGATGCTTCTGGTTATGGTATTGGTGCCGTACTTACTCAACATCAAGCTGATGGAGAGAAAGTTATATGTTACATTAGTCGGTCGCTTACTAGAAACGAACGAAATTTTAGCACAACAGAGCGTGAATGCCTCGCTGTCCTTTTTGCTATTGAAAAACTTAGACCATATATTGAGGGAACTAAGTTCACGGTAGTAACTGATCATTATAGCTTAAAATGGCTTAATAGTATTAAAGACCCTGTTGGTCGTATCGCTCGATGGGCAGTTCGCCTTCAACAATATGATTTTGACATTATTCATCGAAAAGGTAAAGAACATGTTGTGCCTGACACTTTGTCTCGTGCTGTTCCTGTCATTGATGCTATTAACGTTCAGTTTGGTCCTGCTGGTAATCCATGGTATCATCGTATGTGTCGATTTGTTATTAACAATCCTCGAAAATTTCCCCATTGGAGAGTTAGTGACGGTCAATTGTATAAATATGTTCGAACCGATTATCCAGACTTGGCAGATGATGAAGATCATTGGAAACTGGTTGTTCCACAGACTCAACGCCAAGAAGTTATCAAACAAAATCACGATATTCCGACCGCTGGTCATACGGGTGTTAATAAAACTTTTCATCGTATTGCACAAAGATACTACTGGCCTAAACTTCGTTATGATGTGGCTGCTTATGTTCGCCGTTGCGAAACGTGTCAACGAATTAAACCAGAACAGAGAGCCCCTGCAGGGTATATGGGTGGACATTCATTAATTTCGAAGCCTTGGGAACTAATCTGTTGTGATATTGTAGGTCCTTTACCTCGTTCAGTACGAGGATACGCGTATATATTCGTAGTGGCTGATTGTTTTAGTAAGTTTCCATTAGTGTTTCCGCTCCGTACAGCATCAGCTAAGGTTATCTCACGTATTGTTGAGGAAGACGTATTTTTGATGTTTGGGGTTCCCAAGCGAATCATATGTGATAATGGCGTTCAGTTTCGCAGTCATGAGTTTCAAACTTTAAATCAGAAGTATGGCTGTAAGATTTCGTTTACTGCCAATTATCATCCTCAAGCTAATCCTACGGAACGTATAAACAGAGTGCTGAAAACTATGTTGACAGCTTATGTATCAGATCGTCATCGAGATTGGGATAAATATCTGTCTCATGTAGTTTGTGCTATACGTACCTCAGTTCATGAAGTTACGGGAAAAACTCCATATTTCATTAATTTTGGCAGAGAAATCATAGTAAATCACGAACCGGTAGTTGGTGATGGAAATCCGGAAATTCAATTTAATCGGGATAGAGATTTAGATAATCGTTCTATAGTACTCAAGCAACTGTATGCTGATGTTAAACGTCGTTTGGATAAGGCTTATCAAAAGTCAAAAACTCGCTATGACTTTCGTCGACGACCTTTCGAGTTCGTTCCGGATCAAGCAGTGTTGCGTAGACACTATGTGTTATCAGATGCTGCTCGTCAGTTTACTTCCAAGCTTGCTGCAAAATTTATAGGACCGTTTATTATTAATCGAAAGTTTTCACGATGGGTTTATGAACTCAAAGATCCTGACGGAAAAATATTAAAGGGGACTTGGCATGCCAAGGATTTGAAACTTTATGATAACTCTGAGATCAATTAATGATGTGTGATGTGCATAGGGTGGTTGGTTGGGCATTGCAGGGAAGGTCACTGTAGGGAGCTATTTCATCTAGTTCTTCCTATAATAACACTGGAGTAGCTTGCAGATAGCTGTTGGGTTCATTGTGTGGTTTGACTTGCATTCGTGTAGAGTGAAGTTCATCTTTCGCTTTAGCGTAGGTTTGAGTTAGCTTGTTGGGTTTTGTTGGATACCTTTTTGGGATTTTGGTGGCGTAGCTGTTGTTGTATGGTTACCTTCAGCTATGTGTATTGTGTGAGTTTTTTTTTTTTTTGGTATCCATTTCGCTTACGCGGATTTAGATCCACAAGTGAGTCTCGAATCCTTGTTTTGGTTTCGCTTTTGGTCATGCTTGGAGTTGGAGAACGGTTTCGTTTACTCATTTAGAGTATCGGCTTGTTCCGGATTTATGGGACCTGCCTCTGTCCCCGAGTTAATGTCCTTTAGTTTCCTTTTGAGCCGTTGTTGCCGAATGAAGTCTTTGGTATGATCTGCTGCTGTGATTGGTTATTCCAGCTGTTATTGAATTTCGTGTAAAGTATAGGGTGGTTGGATGGGCACTGTAGGGAAGGTCACTTTAGGGAGCATTTTTATCTTGCTTTCCCTCCTGTAAAGCATAGGGTGGTTGGATGGGCACTGTAGGGAAGGTCACTTTAGGGAGCATTTTTATCTTGCTTTCCCTCCTGTAAAGCATAGGGTGGTTGGAAGGGCACAGTAGGGTAGGTTACTCTTTGGGGAACTTTAATATCTTGTTCTTTCCCCATTTTAAGGTATAGTGTGGTTGGAAGGGCACAGTCGGGAAGGACACTATTTGGTAAACTTTAATATCTTGTTCTTTTCCCTCTTTTGGGTATAACGTATAGGGAGTTCCCTGTTGGGAAATGTTAATGGATGGTTTTCTTTTGATTGTATTGGAAGAGCGTTACGTTATCCTGTTTTTCCTAAGGAGACATAAGGGTAACGAGATTAATCGTTAAAGAAGTACAACTTCTTCTTTTCTTTTAGGTATCCCTTGGAGTTTGGGGATATAGGGTGTTTCCCTACAAAACAAAATTTTTAAGATGACCAGTCCTTCATTCTTCGCCTTCTTTTCTTCTTAAAGCTTTGTCTATATTTCTCTCTTGTAATGTAGTGAATGTCGATTTTGTTTTGCATGAACTGTTTACTTAGATGAATGACAATTTGTTTTCTTTTATTTCTCTTTGATCTGGTGCGGATGAAATCTCTGGTGATGAGTGATTGTTGGATGTGGATGAAGATTGGTGGGGATTTTCTTCAGGCCGTTCGGGACGCTGAAGAATCCCTCCGTCGGAGCGTATGAGAGTTGTGTGGATGTTGGCTTCTGCCTCTCACTTTTCTGGTTTCTTTAACCCTCTTTCACTGGGGTTGCTTTCTCCCCAGGGTTGTCAAAAGAAAGATCCTGGTTATTCTTCGTTTTGGCTTAACTATTTTCGGTCTGACAGTACCTGAAACTGTGTGGAGGTGTGCTTCCGCCTCGGGGGTTTATTGGAAGTTGTCAGGGGGGGTACGCTGTGGGGATTTGGAGTGATTTTGTGGGGTTCATGGGGGTGGAGCTTCTTCACGACAGGTTGTTACAGGGTTGTTCACCGGCGCAGCATTTACATCCAGCAGCGACGAACAATCTTGATCGTGTTGTCGTGGGGTTGATCTGGTCCTGGGTTCCTCCTGGGGTCATCACCGTCTCTACAGTGTAGTTGCTTGTTTGTGGTGTGGGTACTGGTTTTTTTTTTTTAGATTAATTGTTAGAGACGTCTTATGACAGACGGTTTAATGACTCTCTAGCGTATATGTATGTATCCTTTTAGGATAAAGTTTTTATTTAGTTAAAAATTTCGTTGAAATTTTTCCTTTCTGGCAAGGGGGGAGTTTGTTACGTGTCAAAAGCATTTGATATTAATACTAGTGTTGAATGAGGAATCTAGTGAGAGTGACGCGATAAAATTAATATCAGATTGGCTTTGTTCGTTGCTAGAGGAGATATAAAAACAAGGTTGGTTTTGTTTGAGAGAAAATTTGTATATCAGCTTTTAAATAAGGCAAGAGTTTTCGTGGGGTGTAAATGACAATCTCGCCATTTATTCTGGTTTGGTGATAGTAAAGAATTGGTTTACTAGCCAGCCGTTCCTGTAGAGGAGTTCATTAAGCAGATGTCATTTTTCCAATGAATATTTATATTCAAGCTGTAAAGCGATCTGGGAAACACGAATACAACGATTGCGAAGTTTATTGCCTGTGAACAGGCAACAACTATTAGGCGGACAGTATTGGAAAGCTAATCTACCGCAGTATTGAGGGTCGAGGTATATCAAATGATAGCCGAGGTTGGAACCTGTCAAGCTGACATGTGTTAGGAGTAACGGGACGTATTAAATGTCTGCGAGTATATCGGCACAAATATAAGTGTTGTAGCTAGAATCTGATGATATTTTTGCATATAAAAACTGTGTAACCATTAGACTTACGAGCGTTTTAAGTTAAACTATTTGGGGTACCCTGCGTGAGGTAGTAATAGTAAAGATGCTAATTGTCTGATCGATGGTAGTAATGTTCGAGTATTAATAAAACCAGCTACAAGTATTGCTTTCTTTCATTTTGATAGGGAGTTCAATAATCGTATTGTTATTAGTTGATAGAAAGTGAAGTTACAAGTTTCTTGGCTTATATCAGTATATTTGAGTTTAACTTGTTGGCGCCATTTATAACATCATAAACTAGAATCCGCGACGTCTTCACTGATGCTAGAGACGGGCCTCAAATATACTTTTATAGTGATCGATTGTTAACTAAGAGATATAGCGATGACCTAAAGGTAGGTAAAGGAATTTATAGATAAATATAGCTAACATGTAGTATGGTTGGTATCATGCTGTGTTATCTACAGGGTTATGCATAGCAATGTTACCAGTTTTAACACCAAATATCTTTTAAACAAAACATAGTTTTTTGTTTTTATCATAAATTATCCTATGCTTATTTGAATTTTATGACTTAAACATGGAAGCTTTCAAATAACCACCATTTTCTGCAATGCAAGCTTGAAGACGTTGAGAGAAAATTGCCATGACTCGTCGTAACAGTTCCTCTGCGACCCATTCCGATTTGTTGCGAACGAACCCTTGATCTTGCCATTTCCTGATCCATCTGCTAATGATCAGTCGAGTTAGTGCATCCCCTCTGCCTGTCTCCAAATTCTGCACGCAACACACGTTGTACTGCAATGATTGACTGTAAATTTGCAAATTTCGCGACAAAAAAATTCTTGTTTGCAAAAGTCACTGATTCATTTTTGTTCAAAAGATCCTTAGCGTTAAAAGTGGTAACATTGTTATGCCGAACCCTCCACATATGATCGCGCCACACGTGCGACGACTTCGACAAAAGAGAATATTCAAGGGAAACGGATATTGATTATTGCTATCTAGACTGAGAAGGTCGGTTTAAAATCGAGTCATCGATTTATTAATACCTACCGTTAACGAAGAGTCTGAATGGAGTAGAGAGGGTCTATAATGTGCCACTTCACGTTTAAATATAAAAAAGAATAGACACTTGAGATTCGAACTTGCTACCTCTGTCTGTGAAGTTAAGTATACACACCAACTAGACCTTACCGACAGCGTAGTTGTGTTAGTGCTTAACGTCTATTAGTAACGGGAGTACAAATCGAAAAAGACACGCGACAAATCTCGTCTAGAGCTTTTAAATTCTTTGTATTAATATTCTGCATAAGATGGTACAGAAATTGTCCTGAGAGGTTATGTCGTTCTCGAGATACAATGTCTGCATCCATCCGGCGAAACATATAACAGCAACGTATCGAAGTTACCAAATAAATTATTCCCAGTTCCCATTAATGTATCAAGGGATAGTTGTGGGATTTGCTATTTAACTGTTTGTCTTCCATTAAACGATAATTCTGGTTTGAATATTATTGCTTAAGTACGTGTTTCACATGGTTTTGATTGCCAGAAAGTTCAAGTGCTATTGCTTACCGGAAGTGGAAGAAACGCTTTTGCTGCTATAGCGTAAATAAAAACAAATACGTATAAACAAATCAACAGTAAGTAATGTAATTGCTTCTATAACAATAGATAGCAATAACGATGATATGCCAATGGAATACGAGCTTCAAAGGAACACAAATCAGATATGTTATCGCTATTCATTAATGAAGTGCAAGAGCGTTACGTGTGATCAGCACCTAATTCATTAACTGGAAATGAATACTCCCTCAGATGGAAACCAATTTGTGACATGTTTACACCTCCAATGGCACATAAAGCACAGATCAGGAAGAAAATACAAAACTGTTTTGTAGTTAGACCTGATTAATACGTTTTTTCACTCTGGCAAGCATACGTGACTGTAGAATATTTCTAGACGGATCGTAGTATATTTGAGACATTGAGGATAAACTACTTTTCTTAATACTTTTTTTGTTATCTCTTCTAATAAAGGTAGTTTACTCTTGGCCATTTTTTTAAATCGAAAAACACCATGTATATTAATTAATGTGATTGATTTTTTCAAAACTTGGTTTTGAGAACAAGCAGGAGCGAATCCTAGAATATCAGCTTCGAAGTCGAATGTTTTTTTTAATTACACCGTATGTGAACTCAATCCGCGGACACACTGTATATTTCATAAATACTTTTTTTCTATATTGTCGATAGCGTAGTAGCAGCTTTTCCTTAAGTTTATTTTGTCGTTTGATAGTTTTTCGGGAGAGTAGTGTAGAGTAGGGGGGGGGGAGTTCGACATAACGGGGTCAATCAAATTGGTGATTTCTTGGGAATTTCGATTGAAAGATGTTGTGTGTCGTTGTAACTTGTTCAGGTAGTTGCAGCATTTGATTGTATCTCTGTTGTAAGCATTACATGAAAGCACAATCTGATGTGTAACTATTTATAAGTAAGCAGGGAGAGGTGCCACTCAAAAAACCTATTTGCTATCCTAGAGAGTCGAGACCATCGCCATTGTGTTACCCGCCTACCAGAATTATCAAGGGTTGCTCACCTGAATGGCGGCGATATATCCAACTTTCTCTATGTACTATATTCCATTAACGAACAGAACTTTCCTAGGCGAACAAATCTAATTATTAATAAAGTGTATATTGGCTAATAAAGTTAAATAAATATATGTTTATTATAATTTCCGTAATAGATTTTAAAATGAATTTGAACATGGTTAATGGTTGCCAGCAAATGTTAAGTACGTGATATTTTTTTTTGTTAGAATTTACCCTCATTATGCATTTTTAATATTCAACGCAACTCACACGCGAACGTATTTTCGTCGACTTTTTTACTTCGCGTCCCATCAAAAGATTTTATTACAGTTAACCATAGAACTTGTTGGGGTGCTACTAGAGCTCCCATTAGAACTACCAAAACTTAAAAATATTCCTTCCAGGACTTAGTCGTTTTGTAAAAGTACTAACATAAAAATGCGTGTAACTTTTTCTACTTCAGGTCCTTAACAAAAAATGTTATTACAGTTAACGATAGGACTTGTCGGGGTGCTACTAGAACTCCCTTTAGAACTACAGAACTTTAAAAATATTGCTTCCAGGACTTCGTCATTTTGTAAAAGTACTAACATAAAAACGCGTGTAACTTTTTCTACTTCGGGTTCTAACAAAAAATGTTATTACAGTTAACGATAGGACTTGTCGGGGTGCTACTAGAACTCCCTTTAGAACTACCAAAACTTTAAAAATATTGCTTCCAGGACTTCGTCATTTTGTAAAAGTACTAACATAAAAATGCGTGTTCATTTTGTAAAAGTACTAACATAAAAATGCGTGTAACTTTTTCTACTTCGGGTTCTAACAAAAAATGTTATTACAGTTAACGATAGGACTTGTAGGGCTGCTACTAGAACTCCATTAGAACTACCAAAACTTTAAAAATATTCATTCCAGGACTTAGTCGTTTTGTAAAAGTACTAACATAAAAATGCGTGTAACTTTTTCTACTTCAGGTCCTAACAAAAAATGTTATTACAGTTAACGATAGGACTTGTCGGGGTGCTACTAGAACTCCCTTTAGAACTACCAAAACTTTAAAAATATCATTCCAGGACTTCGTCGTTTTGTAAAAGTACTAACATAAAAATGCGTGTAACTTTTTCTACTTCAGGTCCTAACAAAAAATGTAATTACAGTTAACGATAGGACTTGTCGGGGTGCTACTAGAACTCCCTTTAGAACTACCAAAACTTTAAAAATATTGCTTCCAGGACTTCGTCATTTTGTAAAAGTACTAACATAAAAACGCGTGTAACTTTTTCTACTTCGGGTTCTAACAAAAAATGTTATTACAGTTAACGATAGGACTTGTCGGGGTGCTACTAGAACTCCCTTTAGAACTACCAAAACTTTAAAAATATTGCTTCCAGGACTTCGTCATTTTGTAAAAGTACTAACATAAAAATGCGTGTTTATTTTGTAAAAGTACTAACATAAAAATGCGTGTAACTTTTTCTACTTCGGGTTCTAACAAAAATGTTATTACAGTTAACGATAGGACTTGTCGGGCTGCTACTAGAACTCCCATTAGAACTACCAAAACTTTAAAAATATTCATTCCAGGACTTAGTCGTTTTGTAAAAGTACTAACATAAAAATGCGTGTAACTTTTTCTACTTCAGGTCCTAACAAAAAATGTTATTACAGTTAACGATAGGACTTGTCGGGGTGCTACTGGAACTCCCTTTAGAACTACCAAAACTTTAAAATATTCATTCAGGACTTAGTCATTTTGTAAAAGTACTAACATAAAAATGAGTGTAACTTTTTCTACTTCGGGTTCTAACAAAAAATTTTATTACAGTTAACGATAGGACTTGTCGGGGTGCTACTAGAACTCCATTAGAACTACCAAAACTTAAAAATATTCATTCCAGGACTTCGTCGTTTTGTAAAAGTACTAACATAAAAATGCGTGTAACTTTTCTACTTCAGGTCCTAACAAAAAATGTTATTACAGTTAACGATAGGACTTGTCGGGATGCTACTAGAACTCCCTTTAGAACTACCAAAACTTTAAAAATATTGCTTCCAGGACTTCGTGTCGTTTTGTAAAAGTACTAACATAAAAATGCCTGTAACGTTTTCTACTTCGGGTCCCAACAAAACATGTTATTAGAGTTTACGACAGAACTCGTCGGGGTGCTACTATAACTCCATTAGAACTACCGGAACTTTGAAAAAATGCTTTCGGGATTTCGTCATTCGTAAAAGTACTAACACAAAAATGCGCGTTATTTTTTTAATCGTTTTTTGTTACAGTTCTTGTAGCACCCCTACGAATGCTATGGAAAAGTGTTGTCACACTTTTCAATAAGTATGACAGAAACAGAGTTACATTGATATTTGTTCAAGGAAAAAGTGAAGTCAGCACCCGAAATTTTCGTTTCTCTTAAATACATAGAACTATTTTAAACATAGCATGGAACTCTATAACTCCTTGGGGTGGCACAAAGACTCTGAAAAATAAAATTTTTTGAACTTGTGGTGCTAACTTCACAGAGGTAACTAAAAACCCTGTCTCTGTCAGCGAGGCAAAGATCATTGATTAAAAATGCAATGCTATGGTTTAGTGTATATATGTTGTACTATTAGATTCATTTAAGTATTGATTCATTGCCAAAAAGGTTCCTTTTGTTTTTTATGTGTCGATATTTTAGTGTATTAAGCAGAGTACTCCATATATTCATTTCACCTGGCGTAGTTTGAGTAATGTTACTTGAAGAAGTCATAGGCGCTTTAACTTCAATAGTTCAAAATTCTACCTTCTAAGCTTCTAAGCTTTGTCTAGCTGCATCTTTATATAAAACCTTAAGTTTTAAAGTACAAAAACTTTAATTTGTATATTACCGTCGAAAGCGACTTAAGCTTTTCAAAATTATTAAAACACTACTGACCTTCAATATTTTTAATCCAATCTTTATAAAACAGTCATTCAAGCAATCTAATCAGCACTGTTGAACAACATTTTTAAATTAAGCGGTACAATATTCGAATTCAAGTAAGTTACAACTTTCTAACATTTGCCAAACTACAAAATTAAAAATATGAATAACTAAACGTTTCAGGAAAATGTCCTGTCATCAACACAACCATGAAATTAGTACATTAAAATTAATAATTGTAACTTCTCCTTTGTGGCACTTCTTAATTATGTAATTTGGTATCTGTCAGGCAAGTTGTAATATAATATTACAAAACCACAAAGAAGCTCCAGAGTGAATTAAGAGAATTGCTTAAATTTCTATCTTCCCAGGCGAGTGAACCTTTTTAACCTTTGACTTTAGAAAACCGAGAAAGTACTTACAATCAAAGTACTCGAAGTTTATTGTTACCTTCAACAGGCACCTTTATATAAAATATTGTCTATGCAAATTTGTGGAGCTTACTCAAAATTCTATGTTTCAAGGGAGTTTAACTACCTCGATATTTTAGAAGTACAACTTTATATATCTCTACAGTTATTTTAAATAAAGTTGAATAACATTTCTATGTATTTTTTATTTGTGCACGTGAATAACTTTACTTCATTTTGAAACCATAATCTCGTTTTTTAGCCCTCGATAGCGGGTGTAATATGCCTCTTATATCCTGAGGGCTTATAAAGTTGACAAGCAGTATAACAGCCACCAACAATGTAGTATAGCAGCACCAACAATTTGCATAGAAATAATAGCACACCAAAAATTCACAGCGCCAGCACAGCGATTACGTAAAAGTCAAAATACTGAATACTCAAATTATGTCCATTTTGAGAAGCAAATTAAATCAAACGTAGTATGTGCCACGTCCATAATCCCGATTATATTCCATTCAATACATAAATTACTACTGAAAATCAAAAGCATATCTGCAAAAATTGTTTACTCCAAAGTTATAGTACCCCATGAGATGTTTCTACTTCTTTATCAGTTTCTAAGTTTCCATTGCTGTACGAAAACCTTTTCTACTCTCCTCCATTCGTTCTTTTCTGGGCTAGACGCTGCCAATAGGATCGTGGTACTTCTTTGACATCTTTCCTACACTTCTCTTCGTTTCCGTCGGTGTCTATTGTATCAACCTTGTCGTCTTTCTATTATTGTTGGCTCTGGCTACATGACAAACTAACTGCTACTTAAGTTGTGCAACACGCTCCATAATATCTGTCATTTTAGTTCTTTGTCGGATAGTTTCAATGAGTACTGTGTTGTTGGAGTTATACTAAGGATCCGGCGTTCCATTGCTCGTTGTGTGTTTTTTTAACTTGTTTGTGGTTCTTTCAGTGAGGGTAGCAGTTTCTAGACGGTATACACACATAGTAGGTTCTTTTCTTAAGGCATAACGGATATTTAGATTTTTGAAAATGTAGCATAAAATACTAAAAGCCGACCAAGTTAGTCCAATTTTTCTGGATATCTTGATTAATTGATTTGCTTTGCCCAGCCTAATCACGCGTACGACGTAGTATATATACTTATCTACTTTTATGATGATTTAGCCATACATTTCGAAATGTTCGTTAGATTTATTATTTTATTTTTTCGACGTTTATTTCAAGTCCTGCTGTCGAAGATGCCTGCTTTGGTTCCTTTAACATTACGTTTAGTTCGGTTATGTCACTGTATATAAGTACAATGTCGTCCAGAAAACGTAAGTTGTTTAAAAACGAGGCACAATTTTAATTCCTTTATTTTTTCACTGCAGTTCCTTCAATATATTTTCCAGGGCCAGTGCAAATAATTTTTGAAGTATTAGGTCACCTTGTTGACCTTGGTCTACTATAACGCAGAAAGAGATATTTTTGTAGATGTGTCTCCCTAAGTTCGAATACCGAGTGTCTATCCTAGCATGATTCATTCCTAATAGAAACTCTCACGACTATATCGAATCATGGCTTTTCAATTAGTAGCTTGAGTGATTAGAGGTGGTAGATAGTGCTGTAGCCTTATTAAAAACCTGCCTGCTTTACAGGTTGGTACTGAAAAAAGTGGATACTGTAACGGGCCTGATTCGTTGTACCGGAGTTTTTTTATTTAAACAGGCTACGTAAAGCTGAATGTACCTTTTATATGGTAGATTAAGGATGCATTATGTATTAAAGTGATTTCGCTTGCTCAGCTGTTGAGTACGTGGGATGCATCAATTAGTAGAACGGCAGAATGCGCAGGTTTTTGTGTGGAAGGAAGACATCTACAGTCAAGTGACTACAGCGAGTTGATGTCCGCCAGGATCCCGGCCCGGGCTTAAAATTTGCATTGTTATAGCACCAGCCGTGCTCTACTGCAAAGACAGCATTTGAAGAGTGTTTTCTAGGGGTTGATGTCAAGCTTATGAAGTGCGGTGGAAGCGTCTACAGCAACCGTGAAGGCAAATCCGGATTTTTCTTACAGCCAAAAAGTAAAACAGATTAGTTTATTTAAAGCCAATGTATTTGATTGAGTCTACCATCGAGTGTTATACTGCTATCATATTTTGAGTGTAGCGCAATATTGCGTCATCTTTTAACGCCTAATTGTGACGCCGATTTCGGTACATGGATGCGCGGGTCAACCAATACGTGGGACTGTTTTGCCCGTACACAAGCCTGTGTTATCTCTTTAACGGGCAACATTATTTTACAGAAAAAAATTCAAAATTTTAATTCGTTTTAATTCAGGACAAAATATGTTGGGACTGTTCACTGGTATAATGAGTATACCACTTCATAATATCGTCTAGTTATTTATTTAGATGCTTGCTAAATTACTGAATAACATATAGCATTTCCAACCCGCCATGCAATACTTTTTCTTTCGTTCGTGAAATCAAAATTTTCAAGTCACGAAAACACGGTACTTTGATTTCTTGTAGTATATACTGTTTTCTACTATTATTTTTTTCGTCATTTGCGTACTGTTAGTTCTTTTTATCTAGCAACACGTAAACATACCGAAATCATTCATTGTTCGGTCTGGAAACACGACTAAAAAGTATATATTTCTTGTTCAATCGGAGACAAAATATAAATTTTTTGTAAAAAGCTTGAAAACTTGCTATAAATAAAAATTACTTTGACACGAAGTGTACGAAGTATTAAAATTCCCTCATATCGAAAACCACTCTGAGTCAAATATCTCTAAAATTCGAGCCAACCGACTAATGAACCCACTATACCAAATCTCCGTCTCGGCTGTGCGGATCTTTTGGTGAAGACCCCAGCCCACTAGATCCCTCCCTCGTATTGGGGGGTGCCTAAACGTGCTGTGCGGGGTATGTATGTTCGTATGTGTACACGACTCCGGTCGCCAGGAACCTTCCTGAAGTCTTTTTGTTTTTTATAAATAACTGGTTCATAACATTTCATTGTATTAGCGAAACATAGTGATGCTGAGTGTCGAAGTATTCTTGGAAAGCACGGAAGGGCGCTTTTCTTGGGTGGGGGGTACCGTATATTTTATTTTTTGAAGTAGTCTCCTGGTACTTCTTACAGGGAATTCAATTACATTGGCAGATTTTTTATTAGTATAGTCAGCAGCGACCCTTTGATCACTTACAAAAAAACATGCCTTGAACAGAAATAACATACACTTTTCAGGATGTTGCAAATAACATTCGGTAGTCGAATGGACAAAGTAAAATAGTTTTTGAAACTTGAACTGAATAATATAAATACCTGCGAGTGAAACATTAAAGTTCAGTATAAAACTTATGACTACCTCATCGTAAACAATCCGGGCGGCTGCGCTGCAACCTGCCTCAGAAATATTAGTAGTAATATTAACTAATGGTAATGGTGCCATTTTATGTTATGGCCTCCATTTTCCAAGGTAGCGGCGTAAGCACAAGATATTTTGGGAATTTATAGTATTTTTATCAGAAAACTAGAAAGAGCATGTCTAATAATTCTCTTGCTTGTATATTTTTTTTAGATCAGTCTGCTAGGCTTCTGCACATTACTTCCATTTCAATTATATCAAAAGCGGCTCTTAGATTGATAAATTTATGTAGGATATAGATATGAACAGAAAGTTCCTGTTTACAATATATAACATGATTAAAGGGGTCCGGTTGTGGTAGGATCTTAATGACAAACATAGAGATTACGACAGGACCTTATCGACAATGGAAAATAGTCTGTGGTGTTCATATCCGAAAGTTGGTATCTATCTTGTTTCGTGATCTATAAAATAGCTTATATGAGTTTAAAATACGCCAAACATCACTATGCTTTTCATAATGATATCACAAACCAGATGTAAGAACTCTTATGAGGATACCATTCCCGAAAAATTTACCTGCTCCCTGTAATGTCACGTACTGCGATAAGCAAAACATCCACGTGTGTTGGCCTTAATAAATTCAGACGGGAAGGCAAAACTGATGCCCGGTGCAAAGTTCTCAAGATGTTACTGCAATTTTGACGGAAATACCCCCGAAAAGTTTTTCACTACGACAAGCCTAATTATGTATTGCTACATAAAAAATTTACGATAATTTACACATGCAAAATCTCACTGAAGTAAATTTAAAATTGACGATAAATTATACATTCAATACAATATAATACGAATAATATTCAACTTAACTATAATTCAGTTCATAATTATTGACGAAAAACTAAAGCGACGCTCTCCGGGCCGCGCGCAGAATTTTGTCAGTGAGTGATGGTCTTAAAACCGCCAAAAGTTAATCGAGATTTGCGGACTTCGAAGATGTACGTAAGCTGCCGGCGCCGTAGGTTTACACTCGATGTCAAGGAAGATTTTCTAGGGCTGCGTGAAAAGGAACAGCATTAAATGGGAAAACAATTGGGTAGCAGTTCAACAGCAATGAACACTACAACACTGCAATTTTATTAAATATAGAATAAATGCCTAATGGGGAGACAAATTAAAACAACGTTCTAGGGGAGCTTTAAACCCCCTAGGAGGCAACGTTCCATCCGGATTCTGGAGGGCTTTTAATACATTGTATGTAATGGCAGTCTTAACAATTAAACCAAAAATCAGCTTACTACCGTTTTCTTTGTCCTCTTTCATTTCTTCTAGTTTAAATATTACGTAAATCAAAGTAGTATAGTAAGTAACAAGAGTGGTAAGGTTTATTTACAAGCTGACATCAAATGTTTGAGGCTGATAAACCTTACAGTTTGCGATGTTTATAGCATTTTTTTCAGAATTGGATCAAGCTAAATACTTATTTTTGCTGTTATACATTATAATGTATTATCAAAACTGACGTTTGGTCTTTTGACAAGTCATTTGTGTCAAATATAGTGAAATGCGTAAACTGTAAATAATTACTTGTCGTTCAGTGTCTGTAAAAACAAGTTACTGTCATGAGAACGATATATAAACTAAAAAGCTCAATCGTAAAATTACTTCTTTAAAATACCTTAATGCATTACTGTAACTCAGCAAATTGAGTCCTAAAAACTATTTGTTTTTGTTTCAGGTATCCAACTTGTCCTCTCCAATGCAGAAGTTTTGCACACAGAGTAAGCTCTATTCTTCCGGGCATTTGTCTGAAGTTAAAGTTGGGGTCTTATCCGCATTAGCCTTCCGTGTTAACTCGAGTGTCGGCATTGTATAAAACTTGTATGGAAGCTTTCGGAAGTAACGTTGCCCTCGTGGGCGAATTGTTTTGATTCTTCCAAACCGAGTTTATCTGTCAGTTAGCGTAGCTTAACGCTCCAATGGGCATCATTTATCAGGTGAAGTGTGAAATGGTTGCGCCAAAACGAATAGGAAGAATGTTTGTTTACTTGCCAAAACGTCGGAGGTTTGTGATTCTAACAATCCGCCGCGTAAGAGCAAACTGCGGTTGCTAATTACTAAATAACTGCAGCAATTAATCTCCTTCAGCGGCTGCTGCAAACGCAGCAAGCAAAAAGTGGACGAGCTGCTCCACTTTTGCGCCAGGAGAAAGGCTTAATTTCGGATCCCGGCTTCAAAGTTAAAGAAACTCCCATAGCAAAATCAATTACTTTAAATTAAAGGCAGCTCCGAAGTAAACCAATAATCACGGGAAAATTAGTGGAGTGTGCTCTTATCCTTCTTTCGCTCTGCCGTCTTTTATGTTCTGTATTTACTATAGAATTCGAGTCAGTAGAAGTTATTCGAATTTTTACAAAACCATCGACTTATTTGCTTCCTAAATAACATAAAACACGTTGAAAACTTTGTAAAATTTAATTAATTTCAAAAGCCAACGTTCATTACGGAATTTCGTTATCAAGACTTCGAATATTCGAATATTTCGCAATTTTGCATCTACATAAATTTGATGACTAGATTTTAGTTATAATTTCATTCATGGTATGTTTGGAAGAAAAAACATTATTTGCGTTAGAGCTAAAATAATATAAGTGGCTCACATTTACCAATAAGTGGAGCAATATTTTTTTATCTTTATCCACGAGTTCGCAGCCTGTTCCATCAGATCTGAGCCAAATTAAACTATAAATATAATTCACAATATTAACGTCTAGCTCATAGCAGCAAACCACCGATGGGTGGTAGCGCACAGAAGAAATACAGAGTCCGGCAACTATGCGGGGTTGGAAGATAGCTCTAAAACTATGAAAGTAACATAAATATTGGTTATATAAAAGTTGTAGGTGCGAAGATGATGCACATTACTAAAATAGTGTTTATTATACATGGTGACTAAAAAAGATGGCGAATAAAATTTACTTTTTTTTTAAATAGAATGTCCTATATTTGGGTAGCTTAAAAGATTTTTTCTACGACCACTACTAAAAGTAGGCCTTTTACCACTAGCTTGTTTTACTAACAATGAAGTTTTATAAATCAGCGTGTTAAAAGTGAAATCAGCTGTTGAAGTGAGGTTATAAAGTTATTCTAGTTACTCATTTCGTTAGAGATAGAGTGTTTTTTAAATAATTAAAGCATTATGTAATGAATAAAGTCAAATGAGTACTATTATAATTACTTTTGATAACTAACTTTCATAGCTACCGGCTACCTGTGCCATCAAAGCCATCTCTTTACTAGGACATAAATTATCACTATCATAAATATAACGTTGGTTAAATCGACATTTATGGATTAATTACAGTAAATTTAAGGCCGTAGAAAAAATATTTTGTGCATAAACATCGACTTTTAGCACATGTTGCACAAATAGCTATTCATTGAAATATTTACTAATCGTTTTAATATAAAGTGTTATGGGTTTAACGTCAATTGATTTGGAGATATTAACGATTAACGTTTCCAGTGTAAACTGGTGGCTCTGAATATTAATGCTATACAGGGTGCTGATCAATTGCAAATTTAATAAATTCACACCGAATGCTCTATAGGAGTATATTTTGAATATTTGAAAAGCTCCTTTAATGAGCTTTTATTTGATCATGTTATTTTATTCCTGTTGAACTTTTGAGATATACGTGTTTGAACATAAACAACCAGTTACGCTGCTTAAGATGCTGCATTTCAGGGGATAACAAACAAACGCTATTAAAATAATGACTTAAACACTTAAGAGCTCCAAACGAAAAGTAAAACCAAGTTTAGAAAACAAAAATCTAGCAACTACTCAAAACTAGAAATAACAAATACGGAAACACGAAAAAAAGCAGGAGAAAATTCATTTAATTTAAGGCTAGGAAATGAAATGTCAGAAGAAAGCTCATTAAAAGTACTTTTCAAAAATACAGAGATATACAGAGTGTCCCATTTCAACAAATCAAAATAATTATATCTGCAGATTATGAGTTCCCTGTATAGTTTTAAGACTCAGAGCAGGGAAGGAGAAGTATTTTAAAATTTAACGTAATTACGTCCAGGATGTTGGTGTACTAGCATTTGTTTTTTAAAATATTATTTAATTTGCCCTTGGAATTCATTTGTTTCTGCATTTGTTATTTTCTCGTGTTTATTATTTCTTGTATCAAGACTGACTGGATTTAGATATAAAGATATAAAATCTTCTAAACCTGGTTTTGGGTTTTCATTTTTGGAGAGCTCAAGTGCTTAAATCGTTATTTCAAAGGCGTTTGTTTGTTAAAATAATGACTTAAACACTTGAGCGCTTCAAACAAAAGATAAAACCGAGTTAAGAAAACAAAAATCTAGCTACTACCCAAAACTCAAAACCATTTTACACACGAAAAACATAATTTTTTGGCAACGTTTTCTTTCATTTAATTGTTTTTTGTTGCTTACAGCAATTCGGAATTTTTTTGCATAAAATAGTTAATATCTCCAAAACAATTGACATTGACATACAAATTATATCAAAATGATTAGTATTTCAATGCAAAACTTTTAAGCTATGGAAATATAGGACATTTTAAAAAAAGTAAGTTTGACTCGCTACACTTTTTTGAGCAATCCTGTATAATCAAAACTATTTTAGTAATATGCACGACCTTTGTATCTACAACTTTTATATACACATTATTTAGGCAACTTTCTTAGTTTTAGAAATATCTTTCACCCCCTCATCGTTGCAGGACCCTGTATAATAAGCAACACCAAACCGATAATACAGGGAGCCAGACTTAGACAAATCCCATAACACCACTCAGGCTGCAGAAAACGTACATAACAAAAAAAATCGCTGAGGAAATAGTGATATCATATTCCAAACAAAATCGGTGTACTAGAATCTATTGCATTTGTAAATTTGTACATCGTATGTCCTGGTATCACAACATTAGTAGCAAAATAAAAATACCAAACTACCGTCGGATCATTTAAAACTTAGTCACTGGATAAAAATTAGAGCAAGCAATAGAGCAATATCTTGCATTTTATAATTTTTATTAAAATAACAATAATGCTTGAAGCCGAGTGATCAATATGCAACATAAGCTTTAGCAGTTTGCTGATGCCCCCATTAATAAACATATCGACTGACGTAGATCCTATTCCAAGTAGTTATACAGGATGTAAATTAAACACGGCGAAATATTTCAGGGCGGTAATGCTTAGGAAATTTTCAGGAAAAAAGTTGATATAAACAAGAGTACCTACAAAAATTCTTCGTTTTCGCTTATGCGGGGTGCAAAGTTTTAAAAAATACCGCCCTCTTCTAATAACATTCTTATTGGTGCAGCTATTTAAACCAAATTCGGTACACTGTAGACTTGGATAGAACCCTTTCTAATGTAATAGTATTAAAATATACAATTAACCAGTGGTGGAGATATGCGTAGCCAGTGCTATAAATCTAACAAAAAAATAGTAACATCCTGTAGAAAATTAAAATCGATCGAATTTTAAAGTAAGATCTTTAATTCTGGACAGAAAGTACCCCTTACATTGTTTGCTTTCTGCGTTTCTTGGTATGTTTGATTCTGTATTGATTTTATTAATTCTATATCGAAAAACACTTGTTGAGACCCTCAACGGTCCAGTTTTCTCGGGTGACGTATTTGTAATAACACACTAGTAGCACAAATATCTATTAAATGTACAGTTATACATTTACTAAAAATAAATTACCACTTTTATCAATTTCGACTTGTCTCTCTGAAAAATGAAGTAAAACAGTGTTGCCATGGCAACGCAGCCAAGACGAATATTTTAGTCGCTTCGCTTTATAAACGTAATCTTTTAAGCTAAGTATTAATTATGAGCTGTCTTGAATTGTGAGTTACTTCTTCGGACCCATTTTAAGAAAGCAGTATACCAGTGTACTATTTATCCGTGTAATAGTCATTCATTTATAGGTGTAACTTGTTTAGAAATATTTTAAGCATATGGAAACATAAAATATTTAATTATTTAATTGCGCTCTGAAGCGATTAAGTGAAGCAAAACTCCTAAAATGTAGGTGGCCATAACAACATATACAATGTAATTAATTCATACATCAAAACCCAAATGTTACCCGACATGGAGTCTGCGCACAATAGAGAACGGAACAACAGATACAAAAACTTTGCGATAATCTCTTCAGTTATGGTAATAGGACATTTTACTACTACATAAAGTTTGGTGTGGCGATCACAGCAACGGAATTTTACTTTCGTAGAAACCGCAGTTTGCTGACAATCCTAGAAAAAGGGTTGCGGACAGCAGCAAGATTCCTAACTACAATGTTTAACTGTGCTTCAGCCCTAACGGTATTTTAACGATTCTAACGCCCTGCCGTATTGGGATTGCGATTCTGGAAAGAGACATTCACTCCTTTGGCTATATAACTAACTGAATTCACAATAAGGATATCAGTTAGACCCCAATCTCCGGTGAGCACGATCAGCACTAACCATCACGCATTATCATAAACGATTCTGCCGTCTTACAGAGATTATTTGTGAGATAACTTAAACGTAACGGGAAGGCAACTGAAGATTCCACTTGATGGTAACTGAAAAGGCCCGAAATATTTCTATTAATACATCAAACAACGTGCAAGGGGACGAAATGGTTTCAAAATACCGTATGATTTTGCTTTAATTCATCAGAATCCAACAAATCATATGAATGCTGAAACCGATTACGGGCGATTTGATTAAACAGAATTCGCTCTCAAAGTGTATACCAGAAGAGTCTCTAAAATGCCTGCTATGACTAGAGAAGCAATGTCAAGAACCAATATTTTAAAATAGGAGTAGGAAATACTTCTTCCTATAAACTGACAATTTCTAAAAACCAATAACTCAAATTTATGTGAAAGGGAAAGGTATTGGAAGGAATGATTACAAAAGTACTGCTCTTGGTTTGTGTAAGTCACAGCTGAATGGAAAATGTGTGCCGGGGAAACTGATAAATTGGAACAATCTTGAGATATTAGTTTTTTCAGGAGACAACTATGTGCTACAGTTGTATCGAAATAATACTGAAAGCTAAGTCAGAACCATTTGATTATTTTATTCTTGCTCGATATGCCTCGGCGCTACTTATCTATTTTGTCTCATCATTGTGTTATACTGGGATATTTTCTTTGATTGGCCAACCATTTTCCTAGTTTTCGAATCCATACACGAGCGAGTTTAAATTACGATGCGAACAAAATTTGTTTTTATGGTATGACATCGTATATTCCTATTCTGGTTTCTTATTGAAAAAGGACAACCTTCAATGCTTAGAGTCTGTTCTGCACTATGATCCCAGTTGTACAACTATTTTGATTTCCTAATTGTATCAGCAAGTCAATTCCAGTGCCATCATTGCCAAAATATAATTGGTTTTCTTGAACTGTCTCCATCCGCGCTTTTCCAGTAAGAGACAAGATCACGTCGCCACGTAACCCAAAGTAGATTTTGAGTTTTTCCAGTATAAATATGTTTGTACAAAGAGCCCAATTTCTAAAGCCAAAGCTTATTGCCTTTTCTTTTACATATTGTTTTGCATGGTGCTTACCATAATAAGGGATCATGCTTATATCTATAGAAAAATGCTTTTCTAGCCTACCATGTTTATTTAAAGTTTCTATCACTCGTAAAATTTAGAGCAGTTTGTCATATCTATCAATTGCAATTAAAGTGAAGGTCTCTTACCACTTGCTCATGTCGATTTAATATTGTAGAATTAAAAGCACCTTGAGGATGTGCTGCCCACTATTACAGAACATTATTACTTCGACACGAAGTGTACGAAGTATTGAAATTCCCTCATATCGAAAACCACTCTAAGGCAAATATCTCTATAATTCGAACCAACCGATTAATGAACCCACTATATCAAATTTCCGTCTCGGCGGTGCGGATCTTTTGGTGAAGATCCCAGCCCACTAGATCAATCCCCCGTATTGGGGGGTGCCTAAACGTGCTGTGCGGGGGATGTATGTTCGTATGTGTACACGATTCCGCTCGCCAGAAACCTTTCTGAAGTCTTGGATCGTTTTCATACGATAGGTCCTCCGAAAATGAAGGCAACATCAACTTTTGAGCTATGGTCGTCGACAAAAATAAATAACTGTTTCATAGCATTTCATTGTATTAGCGAAACGGAGTGATGCTGCGTATCGAAGTATTCTTGGAAAGCACGGAAGGGCGCTTTTCTTGGGTGGGGGGTACCGTATATATTTTTATTTGAATTTCTAGCAGACTCTGAAACTGACAAACTGTCGAAGATACCATACAATTCATTTATTATAAAATTTAGATCTATATCCTTTTGCTACCCATAATTTGTTTGCTTCAAGGATAATCTTTGACAAAATACAGTCATGAAAAATAGCTTGAAAAATACTAATGAATTTCCAGTCTATCGTACTCCTTCTGGTGGTATAACTGCTTTGTGTATCAGATTTGAAAACTACAGATGTTGATATGCGAAGATGTAGACATTTCAAAATTGTGCTCTAGATACCAACTGCAAAAGCAATTATCACTAATATGCGAAGGGTGAGTCTAAAATACTTCCAAGCACTGTCCACAATAAATGTGTTTGAATGTCAATACAATATCTGGAATAACCTAATTGAATAACGATCAATCATCCTGGTTCTTTTATGATGTCAAGTTTCTGTAATTTGATAGAATGTCAGGTTCCTATTATGAATGCATGGAAGTTCGAAGTTTTGAAAGCCTTGGCTCCACTTGGTAAACTTAGACGTTCACATCGCTAACTTTCGTAAATTCTTATTCCGTCGCCTCATTGCCCAACTTGAATTCAATTATTTCAACTCTGACAGTCTGCCGAATTTTCCAGTATGTTTTCCGACCTGTATTAGAACTGTTTGTGCGTTCTTTATGCCGCCTATCGAACCCCAACGGCGCCGGGGGCAAATATAAATATAATAATGAGTTTCCCGCCACGATATGTACTGCGCGAATGCCCACGATAAAAGCAAAATGCTGGAAGAAAGTCCCACACAGAGATATGAATTGGATTATTTTCGAGTCGCAGTGGCTTCCGAATCAGGAAAGAATGATTGCATCCGCTCCTTTTTGCCTTTTATTTTAGCAATTTTGAGCTGAACTCGTCTAGAAAATTAAATTTTAGTGTTTAATCTACTCAAGTTTGGAGATTCATCACGATTCGCGAATGACTGATTGTTGAGCGAACACAGGTTTTTTTATTATTCCGAGATTACAGATTTGTGGAAGCGATGTCTTCGGCGGTGCAATCGCTAGGAAAAGTACATTTAAGTCTGCTGTTTGAGAGATAAGAATTCTAAGTGTTTATTTACACCTGATATTAGATTATATTATGCATTTTAAACATTGGTTTTGTCCTCAATGTTGTAAATAAACATCACCATTCTAAGGTTTTAAAGAGTAACAATGAAAGGGATAAAGCAGGCAGATCAAAACTTTTCCACGGTTCCTATAGATTCTTTTACTAAGAACTGAGAATATTAAAGGGGCTTAAAAATAAAACTACAGTGAATTTACGATCTGTTTGCTATCAATTAGTCCATGTAAATCTGTCAGTGTTGTCTTTGTAATTATGGCTTTGCTGAAGGACTAGTTAGGGTTTAGTTTTTTAAAGAAATTATTTTTAATAATATGAAATCCTGTTGCTAGCAAGGGTATTGTTTTAATATGAACCTCCACTATTTAAGAAGGGTGTGAATAATAACTACCTGAAAAACAACGAATCGTAAAATATTTTCGAACGAAATATCTGTAATAACAATTTAACTCTCCAGGCCTGCATTTGGAAAACGTTGACCATATGACTTGACAAATATTATTTTCTTAATTTTTATATGCTTTTGGGGCGTGTTTATTGTTGACACTTGCGATCTAATTTAATGAAAATGCTGACTTACCATCATTGTGAACGGAACATATTAAATAAGAAACTAACAGGACTCTAATGATAATTACGAATATATAAAAAAAATATCTAAAAGCTTTGCTTTACATTTAGATTGTGGGTAAACAAAAACAATTCCAACAAATACCTATACTTCCACTCTGGATAATATTGATATGATCTTGACATACGATCGATGGCCGTGCATTATTGCCATTCGTCAAATCCCGGCCCATTTTAAAAAAATCATCTTTTTTTTCTTGTCAGTTACCGCCTTCGAATCCCGCTTTGACTTTTCAAGGAGCAGAAAAGACCGCGAAATTCAAGCCAGTCTTAATTAGCCGAAAACATTGCCCCGAACGGACGTCATGCACCCATAAAATGCGCCGCGACTCAACGCCTGGTTTCGTGCCAAACAAAAGTCGCCGACAAAAAGCAAATTCAGCACGGAAAATAGAATTTTAGAGAAACGACCTTCTTAGGGCAATTTGCAGCAAAAATTCCAGTGCAGCACAATGCATGGTCAACAAAGAAAGCGCACGGGCACGGAGCGCTTAAGCCGCTAAAATGCCGAAATATGCAAATTCCTAATCCTACAGACCGCTCGTAGCGACAAAGGAACAAAGGGCTAAATACTTCAAAATGCCTTAGCATTTGGTTAAAGCAAAAGTGTGAAACTTGTCTGCCCTAAATGTAGGTCAGGAAGCGAGAGCGTTAGCTATAAATAAACAAATTCGACTGAAATCAAAACGCACCTAGGCGTCTTTGGTCTCATTAGACGTGTCTTCTAATCAGCGAGACAATGGGCACCACCAAAAACCCCGCATAGCTTAACTAAAAACGCTGCGGCTCCATTAATCTTAAAGCAAATTAAAAAGCTCCCACTACGAAACAGCGAGAAATATGGGGGAAATCGCAGTCGTGGATTTCAGTTATCAGAAACGACAATTCTAAAAGCTATTCATTCGATCGATCCTCGAGTCTCGAATCTACTCTACCTTCCAATCGGTCTTTGGTCTTGGAAGGTACTCCAGGGCTGGAACCTAGATCCGCTCAGGAGAATCGAGACCCCAACGTCGCTCAGCCTCTCTGTCAAGAAAGCTGCCGCATCCATTCAGGAAGTTCGCCGCCCGGCCCGCTGCCGCATCCGTCCAGGAAGCACGCCGCCGTCGCTGCATGCACAGAAGCCCCAAGCCCTGGGTCCGCTTCAGCTGCCTGCACCCGGAGCGTGTCCCCTCAGAGCTACCCTGCCCGGTTTAAGACGCCCCAAGCTTCCGCCATCATCAGCCGCGTGCCGCCGAAATGTGTAGTTACCAGCGGTCCTCTGCACGGCCCCAAGACGCTCCAAGCTCCAGGTAGGCTTCAGTTGCGTGCTGACCAGAGTGGGTCTCGGTTAGCTGCCAGCCGTCCATCTCCACGTCGACCGCCGACATCACGAACCCCAGCTCGTCGCCGCCCAACGTCTCGACACCGGTTCAGCATCTCGCCCATCGAGATACTTCCACCGAGCAGCGCGCCAACTACAATCACCCCATATTTTATTCTCCCTAGGTTACCCTTGTAAAAACTGTACATATTAATATTAGCCTTTAAAATAAACAAACTATAAACCAATCGCTATCTTTCGACTGAGAATGGCACTAAAAACACCATCCTTAACCGCGGCCATGCCTCACCCAAGTTAGGACGTCGTCGTACTGTGTGAATCTGCTTATCATCATTGTTGCATGTGCTCTGCCATAGACATCAGAAGATTTATCATAACAGATACACGTCGTTCTTGCTTGCTTTTTCCTTTTAATCTGTATAGAGCAGCGCCGTCATTGCTTAATTTATGGTTGAAGCCAATTTCACATAATCCTTCCAGTAGCTGTTCTCCAAATGTTGTCATGCAAATTTTTATTACAAACTTTATTGTAAATTACAAGTGTACTAACTATATCTTCATTTCTTAACCCTAGAACGGTTACTGTATTTTTAAAGAAGTAAATATAGGTTTTGAAATTACCTACACTTTTTATACAGAATACCCCATTAAACTAACAAGATATTAAAAAAAAGTATTACAAAGACAACGCCAAACTAAATACAGTGAGATTCAAAAGTCATTGTTCCAGTTTAAGGGTGTGATGTGGGACGCTACTAGAAGAAAATCATGTTAATAAACCCACATCTTATTTCCCACCGTTATCTAGCTAGAGAACAAGCAGGGTAGCGCAGTTGGGAAAGCGCTAGGCTTGCATTACAAGTCCTCGGTTCGAATCCCGCAGGGAGCGGAATTTTTCAGCAGCCTTGGCCTTGAAACCGGGCTCGGTGAGACCACTTACACTTGGGTACCAAATTAACTGTGATCTATTAAGAACCACAGACCTAAGAGATCAAGTAACAAGGTCAACACACACCTCGCACAATGGTTGCTGTGCAAGCATAAAAGGTGCGCCCCAACCTTGTAACCCGAAGCCGGGGCAAGTTGAGCATTGTACCACCAGACGCAAACGCATAAAGCATCAGCCTCTACACCGTAAGGTAAAATGATGTTACCGACAATACATACATACATCTAACTACAAAGGATTTCTTTGTTTTTACTACTATTCTGTCAAATCAAGTCATCTGGGAAATAAGTAAAACAAACACTAATTTGTTGTAACAGGTGTTTCAAGCTTGAATTATTTATGTTTTCTAAGTGTGATAATGATAGAGGTTTCTCCCATATTCTACCACAACTGCACGAGTAGTCCCGATGCAATAGCAATGCACAAAATGCATTTCTGCATAGTCACGTGCAGAAAAAGTCTTCATGATTACCAACTTTAGAAAACAACAATAATTCAGACTTCAAACTATTGGTGTCAAAACAAATTAGCCCCTGTTTGACTTATTTCCTATATTACTTGATTTAACAAAACTAAAAAATCTTCTATAACTAGATAATGGTTGGAAATAAAACATGGATTTCTAAACATGTTTTGCTTCTTCTAGCATCCCACATCACGCCACATCACACCATCAAGTTTGAACCATACCTTCTTCATTGATAGTACGATTTTTCTGCATGTTAGAACAATTTACACGTTAAGGCACCGCAGGAAATTTCGCAGGGCACGCCTATGATCTCGCCCCGTAGGTGACAATGTTGTACACTAGATCAGCATTTCAATCCCGTTTACGGCAACCCGCCCCGCTCTCACCGTGGCCGCATTTTGAGGTTTAAGGCCATTTTCAAAGATGGAATACGGGCAGCGAGTCTAATTAGACGCGATGTAAGAGCAGCCCAGAACTTTACGTGAAGTTGTCGAAGCTACAGGTCATATTTTGTTGAAAACTAAATCGATTTATAATGTAAATATTGAAATAAAAAATTTATTAAAACAAAACCAAATTCTAAAAAGGAATATTTTTGGAAATTATCAAAATCATCAAACCGAATACGTCCTAAAAAGATCTCTGGTAACCTCGAAAAATTTTAATAGCAGTACCACTGTCGCTACTAGGTTTAAGAAAATTAGTATCAGTCGGTTATGTTTTTATCATTGAATTAAAAAAATTAAAAACAATCTGTATTAGAGTATAAAGCGATCCCATCAGTAGTTATTAGAGTATCTATTAATTTGTGCAATACTGTGATCTTGTCGGGCGTATTTCTTACGATAACATTTGGTTCATAGATGTTTTTGATTAAATTGCGAGTGTTAGTGCCGTCTTCCACTTTGCCATCGTGTCGTTGGCAAGTCATTAAATCACCAACGTCAACATCTTTATTAGCTCCAGAGTGCTAATCCTTCTTCTTCGACAATTTATTCTTCAAGATCTTCTGAGTTTTCATAAAATATGTGAAATTGTTTTTCAAGCTCCAACAAATTTTTATATCGGTTTTTCAAATACTTGTCCATTAATTTAAAAAAATACGTAAAATAACATATAATTACGCATTTTTACTTAGTAACAATTATAATATGGCTAAAAGTTGATACCTATCAATCCAGAACTGAAGAGAGCCTATAATATAGCTTCGTGTTGTAACGTTTCGCTTGTGAATCTAAATTCTAAAGATACTTGAAACGTATTGGGAATTTAATTCGCCGCCTTATCAAACGTTTGCATCTCAAGACCGCGCTAAGAAGCGATAGCGCGGGCCGGTAGCCGATGCGCAGGAAGCCACGTTTGCGCGCCGGAGTCTTTCCCCCGCCGCCAGAGTGGGGAGCACGAGCGCCGACCGGGAGCCACTGAACGTATAAAAAGGAGCACATGGCAGCTCCTGAGTCAGATCCCATCTTGGGGTTCTACCCTAAGCCTTCTCCTAATCCACCTGGAAGAGATTCTATTCCCGAGTCCTCTCCTGACGTCCTCCTAATCCACCCGGAGCGATCACTCGTTTGCTTTGTTATGGTTACTGTCTTAGCAAGGGATAAATCGCCTAAATAAAAGTTCTTGCGGGTTTGGTATGGTTACTGTCTGCCTGCAAGAACACCCCGAAAACCTAGAGATCCTTATCAAACCCGTTCCCGAACCGTCATTAATTTAAATTTAGCTTTCCCCGTATCCCGTGTAACCGAACCGCTGTTAGTTAAAGGCCGAAACCGCGGAATTTGTAACTAACATTCCTGTAATCCGCTGAACGAGATCACCGCCGCCGTCCCGTCCGTGATCATCCGAGTTCCGAGGGCGCATTCCATTTGCGTTCTCGAAAGCCGTATTTCAACTGTATTAACTCGCCCGAATTGTGAGGCACCAGGAAGTAATCAACAGCCCGCCGCCGCCAGGCTGGACGCATACAGAGATTCTGCGATAAGGGACCTGCCTGTAAGAGTCACCGCCAGCATCCTATGAGCATTCCTGAAGCCCTCCGAAAAGGATCTCCGCACCGCCGCAATCCAGTCGAAGCTGCAAATTCGCTTGAACGGCGAATTTCCCGAGAGTCCGACCGCCGCATCGTTTCGAGCCGCGAAAGCCGGCAAGTCGTCTGGCGGCCCCCGGTCCAGTTTGGCTCACCGAACGGGAACTCCTGCAGCTTCCTACGCCGGCAGGTATGTTCTTGAAACACCATTTCTAATCCGAAGTGTTCGCAGCAGCTAGCCATTGTAAACAAATCTCACCTGGTGCATGCGGCCGACGACCTTTGCTCCGAAGTCGATGCGCGAAGCAGCTGGTGCGCGGCCGACCCACTCCGGGACATCGCCCAGAGGCGTAACATACGCTAGGCCGGGGCATTCTACCAGATCCCTTTGCCTCCGCGTAGCAGCCTCACCGGCGTCAAGGAGCAACCCCTGTTGATGCAACTACCCCCTTTGGCAGTAACGCGTAGTGTGCAATATTATTTCTATTTTCAATGTACATAGTTAAAGACAGTATATTTTATTTTTATTATTTATCCTGTGTTATTTATTGATCTACGCTATATCCGAGCAATTTGAACGTATTGTCCGACTTAGAGCATACCCGAGGCAATAAGGCCAATTAAAATATTCCTAAATAAAGGCGGGTCATTACAGTGTAAGCAGCCTATTGCAGACACTTCATTTCTGTCAAACCGATAGCGTAAGTTGAAAGTGCCTGTAGCCATAGACGACTGACATTACGGTCATAAGGTATTCAAATCAACAGAAAAAAATGATACAACAGTTACTATAAACAGATCACTCAGTGCCTCGTGAGCCCAGTTGCATAAACTGCAAATGACATATTCTGCGGATCATATTATTAAATGTATTAACCCGTAATTGGCTATATGCGGTTGGTTGCATTTAAAATAAATAAATAAATAACTAAATAAATGTCGTGAGTATTAAGTGTTGGTCGTGTCGAATATATTGTTACTTCACTTAATCGATTCTGGATGTTTTTAATGAGATCAAACCTATTCTGCTTGCATAATTTCCATGTACTGTTCGTCCATTTGATCATTTGCAATTATTTCTATAGTAGGTAATTCTGGGTTTGTTTTGAATATAACGAAGGTGTTTTTTATATAATAATGATTTGTAACCAAACTGTTATACGTATTTTTGAAATTATCGAGTTAAACTACCTATGTGTCTTGAAAGCCGTAAGAATAAAACATCATACATCATTTTTTCCTTAAACCTATATTAAGAAGTTTTTACATATTTAATTTCAATCTACTAAAACTCTGACGAAAACGCCTCAGCGTGACAAAACTATTCCGTGACGTCACCCATCAGTAAATAAACAAGCCTGCATTAGCGAATCTACGATAAACAACGGAAACTTACGTTGTGTGACTTCTTCATAGGGGAAAATGTCTGAAGAACAGAAATATTATAGCCATCATTGGTGTATAGTTCCAAATTGTAAAATTACTAGCGTAGTAATATCAAAAAAGACATTTATACCGGGTGATTATAAATGCTCTTCCATCAAGTTGCCTTTGAAATATTTCTTGTATGAATAGTATGTTGGTGGCACTGTAAGTCTATGTCAAATTCGAAGTTAGTAGGGTAGGTTTTGCGTCAGTTTTGACACAGACTGGCAGAAATCCTAACCTGCTAACCTCGAATTTGACATAGACTTACAGTGCCACCAACATATTATTCATACAAAAAATATTTCAAAGGCAACTTGGAAAAGCATTTGTAATCACCCGGTACAATGTAAGTAAGTGCAATAACGAAAACCGTAACAAGCGGTGGTTTGCTAGTTTTGTCTTACGGAATTAGAATATACCGTTGTAGTAACCATGGTGAGTTGGTTTCCCTCTTCTTCCTCGAAATTGACAACAAAGGGCGTCTGCGTCTACATGCTCACTAATACAATACAATACTAATAGTAATTTATTATACAAGACGATAAAGTTAAATTTTATCCACGAGTGGACTTCGTCTCGACGTTAAACGATTCAAGAGTGGATAGAAATAACTTTATCGTCGTGTATAATACAAAATTTTTTTCTATAGCAAGAGCTTTAACAATTTAAAAAAAAATAAGGACAGTCAATCACATTTGAAAATGTCAGTAGCTAGATGGGGTTGCTACGATAATACGAAGCTGTCATATTTAATTTAAACAAAAGTTAGAAAATTAAATTACTTTATCTATCCTTGATGTTAAAGTGCTACTTTATCTACCCTTGCTGTTAAAGTAAAACTTGACCTTTTGTTTTGAGTTGATAAAAGCACACTTTAACATATGCTATAGAAAAATAATATTTAAATTTATTCCGATAATTATACAAATTATAATTACCACAGATATTTTTGTGGGATTTTAGCTTAATGGATGTTAAATTGAAAGTTTTGTTCTTATGGAGTATTTGACTCAGCTTATTTAAGAATATCACCCTACTGTTGCTCTACGTTCGGATTTTCTCTGCTGGAAGAGATTCTGTGACACGTCGTAAGTCACATCTGCACGTGAAGACCGCACCCATGAAGGTGTATCAATTTCAGATTGTCGATTCACCTTTGTCTCCCAATAAAACAAAGTGTCCCTCCAGGGAACAAGGTCTCGCGTAGAAAACATGCTGCTATCTGTTTTACCCTGTCAAGTCATATATTGATAAAGGCGCTTGTGTTGACAGAATCATGCCGTGAAAGAGATAACGCATACACCGAGCACCGAACTTAAACAAAGAGCTTTGTATTGCGCCCTGTGCCCTTGTCAAAGAAAATCTCATTTGAAATGTGGTGTGCTAACCTGAATGCGTAGTTTTTGGTCGTTTGGGCACAAAAGATAGCTGCGCGTTGGATTAGATTAGATTGCATTACGACGTTGCTGTAGACGACAACTTTTTCAAAACGACGATCAGTTTCTGTTATGGTAGTTTATCGGCCTGCTGTTATAACGTTTAATCTCTGAAAGGTGCTGTGATTGGACTTGACTTTTCGAGATACGCTTACTCTGATGGTTATCTAGTTTTAACAGTAATATCATTTTCTGAAATGTTTATATGAGATTTCAACGGATGTACGGTAAAACATCCAAATATAAGTGGAGGCAGAAATCAGACACACGATAAGCAGTGCATATCAAGTTTTATCAAAAGGATGTAGCATGTGTACCTTGTAGGGATGTTCCGAATACTCGTATTCGTATTCGTATTCGCCAGTATTCCCTATATTTTCAATATTTTTATTTGTAATCGTATTCTCCAGAATTAACACGAATATTATACGAGTATTTGACATTAAAATTATAGAAATATAGATAAGAATTTTAATAAAAATATAAAATAGGTAGTCATACATTAAATAAAACATTTTTTTAAAATATTAAACATTCTATAACATTAAATAAAAGACAAAACTATTTTACATACTATTTCTAAAATTTGCAGCGCGTACAAAAACGATGTTGATGTTGATATTATTCACTCAAGGTCATGTATTCGTATTCTTATTCGCGAATATTCATAAGAGTATTTGTATTCGGTATTCGTATTCTCGAATACGAATTTTTGTATATTCGGAACATCCCTAGTACCTTGATACTAAAACTGCGAATTTTAAAACGATAAAATTCACTGTTTTTGTGCAGTAATCAGCGTGTGCTGTCAACACCGTCTTAAGAACAAGGCCTCATATCTTCGGCGTCACGTCTGCACTGGCAGGTTTATACCTACCTGTACTGTCGGTTACCGCGTTGTTTCATATAGCAGCCTTTAAGTGCGTTAGTTTTTCCCTCATACAGGGCGCTTGGTGTCACGTTTTGAAATCTTAGCGTTTTAAATTTCCTCCTCTTCCAGCAATAACGGGGGGGGGGGGCTGTTTCTTGAGAGACGTTAAACTGCAACCACTAAGAGTTCCTTACCAGTGAGCCCGGGCAAGCCCTGAAGTCACAGAATAAGTGAATTGGTCATTTATTACACAAAGTACCGCCTTTAAGAAACTTATTTGATGTCGAAAAATGTATTATAATTTTCCGGCAAAAAATTATTATGAATTTAAATAGCTGCTGCAACCAGTAGTCAAGTTTCACCGTTTTCAGTCAGTTTGTATTAGATGTTACACTTTGTAATCAGTTGATTAAACATTAAGTAAAAATACTAACCCGTTTCGTTTTATTCAAGGTCCGGCAATCTTTTACATGTTTTGTTGAAGTTAATACATTTAGTTTTAGGTTAGTTATACGTTTTTGTTGCAGTTAGGATGTTGCATACTATTTTTTGTTGTTATGTAAGGGCTTTTCACAGCTGTTAGGAAGTAAATAAAGGTAGGTTCACTAAAGCTGTACGTTGAGCGCTGCCCTGAGCAATGCTGAGGGCGAGGTTTAAAAGTGCGTTCACCATTTTCACTTTCAAATAGACGCCCTTGTATTTTCCCGATTTGAAATGGGGTGGCGTTTAAGGCAATTATTATTAGTAATATACCAAGGGCGCGACATACTTACTGATAATTTTGCACACGCCAAGGGTCGAGTGCTGCTTGCAATGAAAACTGAAGTTTTCTAAGGGCAACCAGCACGATGACTCTTGGCACAGAATAAACTGTATGTAAGTATGTTTCCCAAGTTTATATTTTGAAGATTATTAGACAAAACCCGTATACAAATTATGATTTAAAATTGATGTAATAATGCCAAAAAACTAAAATTTCTTGTTTCTTGCATTTCTATTCCTAATTATGACACCATTTACGGGGTCGATAATCATAACTAGTGCGCTTATCGCTTGATAAGCAGCACAAAGACGCTTATCGGGTAATCAGTTCGGTTTATTTTGAAAATATGCTTAGTTCTCATCAGATGATATCGGTCATGTGACAGTTGTATGTAATAATCATCATTCAGATTAACAGGTCGTTGTCCTAATCAAGAGTATCGTAATGAACCCCTTCTCCCACTGAAGTTAGTCCATAAACTATGCTATAGTGCATTGTAACGTAGTTGAGGCAATTAATTCTTGTACTTTCAGAATTTATCTCGTTTTATTATGTGTCAAGCACTTTAATATATAAGGTAGTATCCAAAAGAATATCATTAAAAAATACATCTACTTTATTGACGTTTGTATAATTGATGAAATGATGAAATTATATGTATAGAAGCACTTGTATAAACATGGTTTGTCGTTCTAGACCATATTTGCTTTATCGGCCAGTAAATGTTTTACAACACCAGCAACTCGCCATTACGGGAAAATTTAGAAGACCTCTTTGTAATGGGTTTACGTGTTTAATAGCATTAAGCTCATTGTAAATCAATCTCAACACGCACTACCAAACATTAACGAAGGCACTACTTTACTTGTCTATTACAAGATTCTTAATTATAATTGATAATATCAATTAACGGGTAGCTGTGATTTGCACGTCTTCAGGTCGCGGTCGTTAACTAACCAACTTACTACAGGCGACGTTACAAATCCGTGACGTCAGACCCTTCTGTTCTTGTTTCTAGGTGGTGTTGATGCTGAGGTTTATGTAAAGCTCCAAACAAATACAGTAGCTAATGACAAAACTGCTTCTTATAGTATACAAAAGAAATGGTATGTACATTATGAGGATAAGATAATCACAGCAAAAAAACATTCTAGTTTCAGAACTACTATTAAAAAATGACAGTTTACTCGAATCGAACTATTTTTTAACTTCGCTGTTTACTTTGCATGCAGGATGTTCCAAAATAAATGCGAAAAAAATAAAATTTTCATATAAACCCGTTCCTTTAAATTCCTCTCCTCTGAGTTAAGCCCTCTTAAAGAGGGCGTTAAAATGAGGTTTGCCTTACTAGTACATTACTGTTCTCTTAATAATTGGGATAGAAAGCATATTATGGGGTGCATAATACCCTGGCAGGCGTTATTAGTTTCTATAATACGTAAATGGCCAGAAATCAGAAGCGTCCAATTTCTGACCAATCATGTACCCCAATGCATTCACAGCAATAGATGATCATCCAATATAAACTTTCTAATCCATTATTTAGATTATTAGCAAACACTACTAAGACGCAATGCGAGGGTGACAAGTTTACAAGCCCGAGGGCCTCTCACACGGGTGTTTGAAAGTCGCCCTGGGATATCAACATCAAGTAATGCCCTTGGTACATAAATAACTATATTGTCATTTAATAAAACGTGAGAGAGGGTATTAAAGTGAAAGTTGGCAGACATCTTCTACCAATAGAATGCTGATTTATTAAATAATGTACTTTAATTTTTACGTATGACCTTTAAAGGCTTGAAATTCACAACCCCTTTACATTTTTATTAGAGCTTTTAGAGGATAAGAATTTGATTAGAACAAAATATCCGCTAGAATTCCTGATTTATTTAGAAGCTTTCTTAGCTCTTTCACTGGTTTCGTAATACTAATAGTTTTTGTGTACAAAATAAATACAGAATAATGTAACGCTTTTTACTGAATAACTGCAAGAACGGTTAGTTTAACGAACGAAAAAGGAAAAACAACTAGAAATTTTTTTAAATAAATCAGGTTATCCCGTGCATATTTCTGTATAATAAAATGTATGTCCGCTAAAATGATCTAATATAAACACCCTTTTTTAAGAAGGGGTAGCTAGGTGAGGAAGGATTTCCAGAAAACGGCTGATATAAAAAAGTAAATTTTTGACAACCACTTCTTAAAACAGTTCACACCTATTTAGAAACACTCTGTATATACATGAAATAGAGAAATATACTATAAAGTCTTACACTATTGCAAAATAATAGTGACAATAATAGAGGTCTTCAAAACGTTTATAGCTCTACTAATAAGATAACAGCTGAGATTCCGATTTAATCCCATCCAAAGATGACCATTTTAGCGTCTACTTTTACTAAGGTGTCCAATGCTGGTTGTTAGGCGGGGGGGGGGGGGGGGGAGGGGTAAGACATACGAATTTGAAAAGAGGATTTACAATACCGAAAAAGGTGGAGAAGGTCAAGGTGTACGGTGGTAGAAGGAGGAGGAAAATAAAGAAGGAGGAGGAAAATAAAGAAACATGACAATGACAAAACTTAAGGTTTTGGGGGGGGGGGGACTACGTACATCCAGCGGTGGACGTCGAAGGCTGTGTGATAATGAACAAATGAACTTAAATTTGTAGTACACTGTATCATATGTGTGGTATCTAATTTGGTACGTGTTTACCTCGCTAACAGTTCATTTTTGATTAATTAGTCCCAATGCTTCTAATTTAGTTATGATGAACAAAGGTTCATGTTACAATTACATGAAATGTGAATATCGCATATTCAAATAGAAATCTGTACAAGGGCTGTTTTCCCTTACAATTAACGCCATATATTTGCCGGAGAAGCACCCTTGTAAAATATTTTGTACGGGTGCTCTGTAAATTGGGATAGCCGTTAGTGGAATTACTGGATTTACTTTACAGAATGATAAGCCAGGTAGAACGGTTAATTGTATTTTCACTAGTAACTAACCAATAAAGTCTGTTGGAGTTTTCGCTTAGATAATCAGCATTAATGCTATTTGCGGAATCGGGAATACGAGTATAATAGCTTTTACAGAAAGATTCACTGAGTAGAAACAACTCAGAGTTAATCAAAATGTGCGCACCATTATCGTGGAAATTAATTAAATAAGCAGCTCATTCAACTGTATTGTAAGCACAATTTATACTCTGTCAAAAAGCACTTATATCATTGCTTGAAACGAAGGTAATTTACAAATAGCTTGCTAAAGGCATGTTGCTCAAAACAGATAGAAGTAGAAGGCTACGTCCAACCAGTCGGAAAACTGAAAACCTGATAGAGAGTATATAGAACGGGATTACGACAATATTGGGTGATTATGAGCCCAGCCACCCGGAATGGTTGTAATAAGAGAAGGTTTGCCGGCAGCTAGTCGCGAGGGCGTATGTTATTTCAGGATGGTGTTTTACACCGGGCAGAGCTCGGTAACTTAAAAGGGGGTTAAATGCCTAGGCGCCACCACTTTTGGGATAATAATACTGAGCGATTTCTTAAAAGTGGAAAAAGAAAATCACCCGTAGGTGTGTTGCTGATACTGTTTCAGCGACGTCCTTCCTTGCGCAATTTCGGATGGAACTTACCTTGAGTGATTTTCCACAACTAGAATCTTTTACACTTAAATACAGGAAAGAACGCATTCAACAACCGTCAAATCCAAGAGAACATAGAAGAATTAAAATTCAATATATTAAGGTCAAACACAAAATTATTATATACGATAAAATCATATGATTTGATTACTTGAATTCTAAGTCTTACATGACGTCATGGTGTTTTACAAACTGCTAATTAATATTCTCCTTTGGTAATGTTAATTCAACTATTTACAGGATTATGAATTTGTGAAATGATACTGACTATTTGTCGTTATCTGGACGCTATATGCGGTCATTTAAACGTGCGTCACTTAATTCGCTTCCGCGACACTATTTCACTTAACAAAAATAATAGACTTCTAGATTAATATAAATTTTACAAAGTACATTCTAAGATCCTTGCTGCTGCTTGAGTTGCTTGATGTCTTCCAGAAAACGCACTTGGCCGAGTCGCTGCAGTGCTGAAGAAGAATCCGAGATAAAATCAATTGTTATTGATGAATGAAGGCGTGGATGCTTCAGTGCGAGAATTTGGTCTTCGTGTTTGGTCCCTTGTGTAGGAAAATTTCGGAGTGCGTCGATATAACGAGACGAAAATCCGGTAAGCAGAGAGGATTGAGAAATTATCTCAGGAAATTAGAACCGTCATAGTTAAAACACGCAGAGAACTCGGCACCAACTTGCATCGATGCGGCAGCCGAAGGAACTGTCCACAGAAAAGTGTCCAAGACCCTTCCAAAAGATATGAACGCGTTGTAGCGGGGAAACAATTAGATGTTTGCAAATATTGGCTTAAAAATGGTGCATGCCCTTCATTCGGCAATGTACTTGGCTGAGGCGCTACTCGGGAGATAGGATGACTGATTTTGTGCGAGAAGGGGTTTACTGCTGAACACTTATTAGTTTTATGCTTATATATTATTCTTAAAATTACTTTCACGACCTTTTAATGGCCTAACGAGCGTTTTGAGTGACATCTCAAAATTATCTGCTCAGCGTGTGTGTTCTCTATCTTAACCTTTTACTGCCTCTTTACTGATTGATGAGGCAACAGCCAGTCATTTGGCAAGTGATTGAACTTCAGCTGCAGACTTGTGCGCCTGTCAATTTGAGTAATTTATGAGAGAGCAATCGCTTGAACACTATACTGCAAAACTTGAAATCCATCTAATAAGAGAAATGACATATTGCATGCGAATATGGTTTGAAATGGTAGTCTCTATGATATGGGAAATTGAAACTTCCTTACTAAATTCAGGGAATCTATAATAGAGTAAAATATTTCAGAATAGTGGGAAATTTTAAGTTACCTCCTAGTCCAAACCTTTGAGGAATTAACCTCTTACGGGAGTAGATCGGAGCCGGACATTTGGGCGCGGCCGTTTGGGCGCGGCCGTTCGGGCGCAGCCGTTTGGGCGCGAGGACACTTGGGCGCAGGGCCACTTGGGCGCGAGACATTTGGGCGCAAGGAAATTAATTAAAGTGTATTAGTATTAGCTAGCTTTACTCTTAATAGGTCTATTTTAAATACGAAAATTACCTAAAGGACATCCAAGGAGGTGGCGGGTGGCAAAAATTTTTTATAGAAATAATTGTCGAAAATTAGAATTTTATTAATACAAGTAGGTTCAACGAAAACAAGTTAGAAATTTAAACTTTCCGGTAATACTAACAAATCTATTACGGAGATTTATTACATTAAAATAATAAGTAACAAAGAATACGTGAATAGAGTTTGGGTACAAACAGAGCTATCAATGAACCAGCCAACGATTTGGAGATTCATCGACAGCCTGAAAACTGTTCAACGAGGAAGATATGTTGCTTATGAACAGCTACTTGCGGGAAATGAACCAACTCAAAAGAAAAATTATCCAGGCTGATAGAAGAATAAAAAATTTGGTTGAAGATTATAATAATCAATATAATCATGTAGACGGTGCAAACAATAGGAACATTGTAAAATTTTTATGAGGCATTTCGTACAATTACGAAATGAATGCGTAGATGCTTCTTGTTTATATTTAAAAAAAATTAAGATAATATGTATTATAATGGTAAAAATGGCAAGAAGAAATTTTGATTATTAAAATTAATCTTTTTATATTATTATTTACTATCATTCTTATTTCTGCTCTTATCT